>NCQV01040209.1:6047-24769 GCA_002740545.1 Lophocereus schottii
GTGAGCAACATCATGGCATTAGTCAATCCAAGGGGAGGATATGCAAAAAATCGAAGTCACACAGGAAACTAAACTAGTTTTGTGGACATCAACAAAATCCATCTCACCATCAACTAAAATTTGTTACTTGTTGGGTTTGCTCTATAAGAAATTCCCATTAATGTTATGTGTGAAACCTGATCCCAATACTAGATTAGTAACTTTCTGTGGACAGGATCAAGTATCCTTTCAGGTTTCCATTTTGCTTGACTTCCTAGAAACCTGACACTAAAAGAAACAATACAAGAATCAAAGATTCTTCACCTGTAAAATACTTTCCCTTTTTTGGTTTGTTGTAGGCCATTCATTATTAAGATCACCTGATGGCTCCTTGGTTTTTGCACAATGATGGGTCCACAGTTTTTGCATGCTCATGGCTCTCAAAACAAAGGTGACACACACTCGTGATCTTGCTGATACTATTTGTTACATCACAAAATCAAAAAGGAAAAAAAAAGAATTGACCATGAAAACAGGCTGTAACATTTCTTCTTTTAGTAAGGACAAAAAGCCACAACATTAGAAGGACATAAGAGTAATCAATGATGGCCACAATTGCTTCCATACAGGAGAAATGAAAGAATCACTAGCATTGGAAGCCTATATTATTCAACAACTTTGAATCAGTTTAGTTTTTCCTGCATGTCTCTCTATTTGTCCAAAAAAGTAACAGTAAGGCACAGTAAGCTACAAGCATATCTAGGAAAACTATATTTCGACATCGTCTATGTCTATTCACCAATGTTCCTGTTTTCTAGCTACATTTAATGGATTTGAAGCTTAATAAATGATTTGTTCTGCCTTCCCTCAATTCAAAATAATAGCGGAGCACCGTAATTATACAACTCTAGATTATCAAGCAGGGTAGACTCTACACTTCAAATGGTGGCCTTTGTTCCTAGAGAGGCACAGAATAAACCATTTTGACAACAAACATCTGCATCACCATGGGTTTCTGAACAAAGCCATAACTGACACCAGCATTCCCCCAGCCCACACAGCCCACACCTCTCAAACAAAAGCGAGGGGGGGGGGGAAGAGACAAACTGTATCTTGAACAATCACATTCCCCGTATTCATCTCTACTGCACCACCATATAAACAGGAACAAATTTTTTAAGATATACGGATTTCTCATTTCATTTGTTCTAAAGAGACAATCCTGAATCCTGATGCCCTTTGACAACTAAGAAAGATTCCATAAAATGCATTGATGTTCACATCTTACAGAAAAGAAGAATTTATCGACACAAAAAATGGAAATTACATTTATAGGGCACCAAGAGTCCTCTCAGAAAACAAGACCAGTTAATACAAAGAAGCGAGCCATTCACACAACAAATCCACCAGCCCCAAAAAAGTTCAAACGAGTTGCAAGGACATGAGAAACTCCAGATACTAAAAATGTAATAATTCATTCCCATGTTGAAATCAAAGTTTTAGCTCATGCTAAAGTTGTCCTCCCTCTTTTATAACAGTATCTGTTTTTTAATTTCTTTTGCATAACCTTTTCCCTTCCTGACTGAGATACAAGACAAAGAATGAGAAGGCCAGAGGGGTAGCAAGAAAACCTTTATACCAAAAAATATCCCACTCTTCATCTCAAACCCAGATCAGACCTCCATTTCCAGTAAAGATATGTCCACCAGTTTCACCAAAAATAAGATGTCATTCAAATCCATAAATATCAACCACAATTCCACCCATCAATCACAAATCACAAATAAAATGCTCTAATTATTTGTCCACTGTTCAACAAAAGTCAGCTTGTTGCAATTCAATTCAATGTAACTTTTTCCTTAACTTTTCAAACTTCAGTCTTTTCAAATAACATTTTTTGATGCGTTGCCAGTTCAAGGTAACACTAATCTCTACAATTTTAGCTTGGTTTGGTATGCAAAACAATGTAAATAACTGAACTAATAATGCTATTTTTCTGATCACCCAATCGCAAAAACAAAATTCAATTCAAAGTTGAATCAACTTTCAAGTCTTTTGTAATCAAAATTCAAGGACTCAGCAGGTTGAACGATATGAATGGCTAAATATCTCTTGTTTCTTAGTCTCTAATTGGGATCACCATGCGCAAGCTGTGTAGTATCTCGCTACTTGCAAGCAAGATGAGCGCAAGCTGGGGTAGAATGGCCCTTTTGAAAGGGTTTGGGCCTCATCATTAGCGGGTTCAATAGAAAAATGGAATGCAAGTTGAAAATCTTACTATAAACAAAAAACATCAGGAACATTTTATTTTGACCAATAGTTCATCAATATATACACAAGCTAGTAGAAAGGGCAACATTAAGTGCTTCCTCCAAAAAAGAGTGAGATAACAAAAACAAACGTTCAAGAGAATGGGAGTTAGTGATATTAAAGATGACTAGTTTGAAGCATACTTCAAGAACTTGCTGCTCAACTGATCTATCATCTCCTAAAGCACGACCACCCACATAAGCAAGATACTGCATGATTAGCTTCGTCGTCTCGGTCTTGCCAGCTCCACTTTCTCCGCTGACCAATATAGACTGGCTCTGATTCTCACTCATCATCGCTCTGAATCATATAGGCCAACCCAAAAAGCAACATGTTAGTCTATGAAGTTTTTAAAAATAAAAAAAACACACCACAGGATGTTTGCTCATGAATGCTGGCCAAAATCACCGTGTTTGCTGAAGCAAAAATCACAGATCAATCTCTGTACGCTTCATTGAAAAATACCTATACGAGTCATCAGCCACAGCAAAAACATGAGGACTTAGCTCACCAAATGGCGCTCCCTTATACTGCTCCATCATGTGCTCATTATAAAGATGCGGAAGTTTGGTGAACGGATTGACAGCAATTAATATGCTTCCTGTGTAAGTCTGAACCAAAAAATATATATCCGAGAGAATGTTATCAAAAGGAATACACACAAAATAATACATAGACAGATACTCGGTCAGGGTTATAAATCTGCCCCAAAGGCACAGCCCCCACCCCTTACCCTCTATTTTCTTTAATTTCTCTTATTAATGAATAATCCGTGAAGCACATACATTAAACCGCGATAAGGACACAGCAATGTCAGATATCATAGCAGTTTACATTTCAAAATAGTCACAGGCAGATAAATAAATTACGAAATAAAAGAACACCATTTACAAAGGAAGTCATTATATCAAATGAGCAACTCCATGAACATCAATCACTCAATTGAATAAACTCACAATATTTTGAAAATTCTTAATTTCATTCATTCAAGTCAGCCCCTCCTAGTGATGGCAGTGACCTAGATCTGTCAGACTAGAACCAAATTAGAGGGTATGGGTCCAATCAAATCAGACCCAACGGTCTTAAGTGGGTCGGGTATGGGGTAGTGGGTTGGGCCCGATATGGGTCTCAAAAATTCAGACCTAGACCCGGTCCAAGACCCATTTAAGACCTATAAATATTTTAAAAAAAAGATGTACCAACGGCAACGGGCTAAACTGCTAAAGTAACTCTAAACCAATAAACCCTAAAACCACTTTGATGATGTCGGTCACAGAAGAACTACTTTGTTATGTTTGTTCAAAATTAGATGGACTTTGTCTTTGAGGTTTCTACTAGAGTATTATTTTTAGTGTGTCAGATGTAAGTAAGAACACTTAGTTATGGTATGCATTGCTAGAATGTTCTTTTAATTAAATATCATGTCTTCTAAATTGAATTATTTGTCTTTAGAATGTCGTGATTCATGTTGGGATATTGAAGAAATAATCATTAAAATGAAAACCAGTCAAGACCCATGCAGCTCCCAGACCAGGGTCTGGTCCAGGTCCCGTCTTTCCAAACGCAACGGGCATGGGGAAAGTCTGGGTGCAAATCCAAAAAATTAAATAGGTCTCTAGGTCCACTTGAACCTGACACATCGCCATCCCTAACCCCTCCCTCATGGCATGAGAAGATTTATATAGGATTCAATACAACTGAAAAAGAGGATAGAAAACATTTAAAAGATAAAGATAAAACTAAGTTAGGATAGATAAAGACAAAACTAAGACAAAATAGATAAGGATAAACCCAAGATAGAATAGAAGAGAAGATATGAATAACGATAATCATTATCCTAAAAAAGAACCCCTAGGTTCCTAAATTTCCTGTGTTTCCTAGAGCATATATTGTTGTAAAGTCACTTAGGAGATAATGCATCATTCCCCCCTAGTGGAAACAACTCGATTTCGACAAATTGTCTTGGAGGTACCACTCTAGAAGAGCTAGATTCAGATCACGACTCATTTTCTGTAATCCAAGACGGCCTGACCATTGCACGAGTAAACGACAAAGTCCACTAGGAGAAGATGACGCAATCTCGTCATCAAGCACTACCTCGATGTCACCATGTGGATACGGCAAAGGTGGGAGCCCAGCGGAAATTCCAAAAGGAAGCCAAGAAGGCTCAAAAGTACCTCTATAAAGAGTCAAGTCCTCCACATTGAAAATAGGACTAATACCTGAGCTCTTAGGGAGATCAAGTACATATGCATTAGAACCCAATTTTCGGGCAATTTGGTAAGGTCCCAAGGCACAAGCATAAAGCCTTTTGAGGGAGTTTTTGGGAAATCGTTTAGGTCAAATACAAGTCATAACAAAATCATTCACCTCAATATTCTCGGCTCTATGATGCACGTCAGCTCTGTCGTTAGACTCATCACTCGAAGCAATTTCGTGTCGAACTTCATCATGCAAGTCATGAACATGTCATGCAAATATGGATGCAGGCTGTGACACATGGGCATCAGGTGGAAGGGGAATTAGGCCGGGAATTAGGTCAACAGGGGTGCAAAAAGAATAACCATGGACAACCTCAAAAGGACACTTACCTGCGGACATATTGACTACATTTTTATATCAAACTCAACAAAGGGTAAAATCAAGTCCAATTTCCTTGTTTCTCCCCTACAACATATCTAAGCAGCTCACCAAGGCTGCAATTAACAACCTCCATCCGTTTGTGAATGAAAGGTTGCAGAGAACTACAAAGTAGTACTGCAGAACCTGTACAATATTTTCCAAAAATAGCTTATGAACTTTGACATTTCTATCAAACATAATAGATGTGGGAAGGCCATACAACATAACCACCTCCCAGAAGACTTAGAATCATGCGAAAGAGCATCGTCGGTCTTACTACACGAAATAAAATAGGCAATCCTAACCAGAGTCGAATCAGGACTACGAGATGTCTTAGGCAGACCTAGTAGAGAGTCCATATTAATGTATTTTCAAGGAGTATGTGGTATAGGAAGAGGACTGTAAAGTCCAATATTGTCCCTCTTGGTTTTAGCTAACTAACAAGTGCAACATTAAGACACAATTCGATAGAAGACCCCCTTTAAAAATGGCTAATAGAAGCAATCCTCAACCAATGCAATGATCCTATCTTTCCCCAAGTGACCGTTAACCCCCCAACATACATCTCCTAGACCAAGAAGTCTCAAAATGATGTCCTAATAATGCATAACGTAGAACCCTGAAACATTTAACTATCATGAAAGACAACATCAACCTAGTGTTTGGGGTTTCCAGCCAAGAGTCATGTATACAAAAGGGAAAAGTCATGACAAGATGAGTAAACACCATTGAGCTTGTCAAAATTTAATACCTCAAACCTACATTGTCTATCAAAGATAGCTAATACAACTGGGAGGATCAAGGTACTTCTTCTCAACACCAGATTTGTGCTTAAGCACATAAGAATACTCACTAATATATCAACCCACCTAACATTCTTTGGAGTGACTCCAGTGCTTAAGAGCTTCATGGTCCGAATACATAACAAATTCATGAGGTAAAAGATAATACCTCAAATGGCAAAGAGAGAGAGATGGGGCATATAACTCTTTCTCATAGGTAGTATACCTAATCCACCTAGAATCACTAAGCTTTTCACCAAAGAATGTTATAGGGTGTCCCTCCTAACTCAACATTCTGCCAATTCCATACAAAGAGGCATCACAAGCAACCTCGAAGACTTTGCTAAAGTCTAATATCCCTAGAAGCATATGCTTTTTTAGAAGTCCATTTAAATGACCCTTTCCTCAGGCAGTCTGCAATGGGAGCCATAACATAACTATAGTGCCAAATAAATCTCCTATAAAAAACCCAAGGTCATGGAAACTCATAGCCTCCGTAAAGGTTTTGGGTTCATGCCATCCCTAATGGGTCTCACTTTGTTAGCGTAAGCACAAATACCCTCCAAAGACACAAATCATACAATGAACCTCAAAACAAGAATGTAGGCTGGAGGAAGACACACTTCTTTAGATTAAAAAAAAGCTTTGCCTCCTTAAGGCTTCATAAAAGTTGCCAAAGATGATCAATGTGCTCTCCAATAGACTCCTCATACGCCAAGATATCATCACAATATATCACCGGGAACTTCCCCAAGAATGGCTGCAAAACATGAGTCATGAATCTTACAGAAGTACTAAAAGCATTAGACAACCCAAAAAGGCATTACTAGCGTAATGTGAAGTTGATAATAGTATAATACCCACTTCGAAGATATATCGTAACGAACCAACTAGACCCAACAAAATAATTAAGCATATCCTCCAGCCTCGAAATGAGGAATTTATATTTCAGAGTGATCTTGTCATTGTCAATGGCCCTGTTATCGACGCACATTCTCCAAGAACCATCCGTCTTAGGATCAAGAACAGCAGGAACCGCACAAAGATTCATGCTATGATGAACAAAGCCCTTAGACAACAGCTTCTAAGCTCCTCAACTTGTCAACTCAACTCAACTCACTCAATAGGGTTTAACCTCTACTAGGGAAATGGTGGGCAGCAGGGGTTAATAGCATATTGTATATCCCTAAGCGGAGGTAACTCACCAGAAAGCTCATCTGGAAACATATCGGCAAACTCCTTAAGCAACTCATTAATCTCATTCGGGATTCCCTCGGAGCGTGGGAAACAGGTAGGAGAGATATGGAAGGAGATAGAGTCCAAGACAAGCTCCCTGGCTAAGATTGTAACATAGAACTTATTAGAGCTTCCCAATCTGTCCAATGGCCTATGGTGAAGAAGGAAAATAGTTCCTTCAAGTGGAGTTGACACACTGACAGGAGAGGACAAGGGCAAGGAATATTTTCGACTTAGGGAATGTGACAACTCCTTTGGTCGACATAGGTTAAGAGTGATACTCTTATATTGATATCTAAAAGAACAAGAACTATCCCTTCCATAATGTGTGACATTCAAGTCATAAATCCAAGGACAGCCTAAGAGGATATGAGCGACATCCATAGAAAAACATCACATAAAATCTCATCCTTAGAGTTGCCAATCTAGATGGGAACCTTACACTTATGGGTAACTGTCAAGTTAGTCTTATTAACCCATGCTATCTCAAAACGATGGGGAGAAGTCCTATCTCAAGGTGACAACACTTCATAGTGGACTTAACAACAACATTCATTGTGCTACCACCATCTATAACCATTTCTATAATGGTTTCCTCACATCTAACAAGGGTATGATGGTGGTACGTTTTCATTCATTACACAAGACTAGGTTGGTTAAGAGACACCTAACAAATCCAAGAGTACGACAGGAGTATTCAGAAGCATAATGACCTCCATGACCACCGCCATGACAACTTAAACATTGGACATTGGATAACACGTTACAAGAAGTACTATGGGACGCACCAATAGTTGGACTCACTCACCTTCAGGGGATATTGGGCAGGGGCCCTAGAGGAGGGAGTAGAGCAAGGCATAAGGTAAAGTTTATCCAGTGGTAAGCCTCATCAATAGTATATGACCAAACACGATTACCTCCCTCTTAAGGTCAGCCCGTAAGCCTCGAATAAATCGAACGATGGTAATGGAAGGGTCCTCTATCATTGAGTTAGTTTCTCAAAACTATAGATGTAGTCAAATACGCTAGAAGTGAACTGCGTAAGGTCAACGCTAGAAGTGGACTGCTTAAGGGCAAACATCTCATCTACAAGGATGGCTTTATGGAAAGAAGGGGGACATTTCTTTTTCAACCTACCTTTCATGACTTCCCATTGGTTATTAACAGATTGATGCATTCGCTGAAGGTGACTCGTGAAAGTCTACCAGAAACTCCTCACAGGTCCTACCATCTTAGTAAATTTTACCTTTTCAATATCAACCATCTCATACCAATCAAAGTAATCCTCTATAGCAACTATCCAATTGAAAAAAGTGATGGCATCTATCTTATCTTAGCATCAAAAGAGGGTACATCTACCTTGACCTTTCGGGAAACTCCAAAATAACTCTCATGCACAGTCCTACGACCGATCTCAAGGTCCACATATCTACACTCCTCTCCAGTTAGTTTGTCTTCATGCCGTCTCTAGGGGTGTCAAACCCACAATCCCTTGGATCCCCCTTGATCCTGTCTCAAACCACTCCCCTGCTCCCACTCCCACTCCCTCTCCCGACAATTGGGGTGAAGCACTTGCTCTGGTTCCCTCTCCTCAGGCTCATTAGTTCGCCCTGACTTATAGACAACCCTCTTACAACATTGATGCCCACCCCCTCCCACCACCAGCTTTGGGAAATTTTTGGTGCGGTCCGAGGTTGCTCATACATGGGATGCTTTTCAAATGCCCGAATAAGTTTGTCTATCTTAGCCTCAAGCTGGACAAACCTCTCATCTTGACAAATGACAATCAAGTCTTTCAGAAAGGGCATCAATCTGGGATTGGTAAGGCTGTTTCGATGATGACGACATGTTGGATGCAAATGCAAGTGCAGGGTGTAACTGCTGAGATTAGATCAAATGTAATAACAACGACAGCGATAAACAATCACTAGGCACACAGCACAACACAGAATTTTGATATGGATTATTGACAAGGATTTAATGAAAAGGGAATTAAGAAGCATGGGAAGAAATCAGAATCTAAGCAAGTACTTAAAAACCCAAACAATCGGAAATTGTGCTAATTTCGCAGCAGAAATACCAACGCCTTACCAAAATAAATCGAGATCCCGGTACCTCTTTACGGTCCACGACTACTGGTCTAAATTCCAGACCTTCTGCTGCAGCAAAATTGAAACAAGGGTTATGGAGACAAGCTAGGAGCTTTAACTCGGTGGTTGCAAATTGGAATGGTCAGACCCGCAACACATTTCACAGCAATGGACTTTACAGCAACACTTCTGGATCTGGATCTGGATCGCACGAATAGCACCAGCATCGCAGTAGAGGTCGCACGGACAGCAGCAGCAAGAAGGGCAGAGCAACAAGTGACTATAAAAAACTAACGAGGAGAATATTTCGGCCCCCTCTTGTGGTGACCCGAAACAGCAAATCCCTCAATTAGCAACCCCTCACGTATTAGGGTTTCGCAGAATTGGAGCAACCAACTAAAGGTCGAATCAAAGTGTTTTCTTTCAATTGGGATAGGGCTTGTGGTCAAAATTAAGAGGACAAAAACAATTTTTGGATAATTTTAAGGAATCAAGGGTGAATTTCAGGGTCTGGGGTTTAGGGTTTGGGGAGCTGTTGTTGAAATTGGTGGTTGGCCAGCAGTCAACCAGAGGAAGGTGGTCGATGATGGCCGTCGGTTGGAGGCGGGCCGACGGCCGCAGATCCTAGGTGGCAGAATCGACGGGTAGGTAGGCTTCAGCGATGGTTTTTTTGTTTTTCTTTGTGCTTTTTTTAGGGGGGGCTTGGATAGTAGAAGAAACTATGATCAAAAGAAAACTTCGGCAGTGTTTAGAGTCAAAAGGACTCTGATACCAAATTTAACGTAGGATGCTCTAAAAGCAATCACTCAATTGAACAAACCCACACTAATTTGAACATTTGCAATCTCATTCATTCAAGCCTGCCTCTCGTTCATGAGGGGTTTATATAGGGATCAATACAACTAAAAAAAGGGTAGAAAATATTTAAAAAATAAAGATAAAACTAAGATAGGATAAAGATATGAATAAAGATAATTATTACCCAAAAAAAGAATCCCTAAGTTCCTAAATTTCCTTTGCTCCCTAGAGTATTTATTGTCGTAAAATTGCATAGGAGATAATTCATCACATGTGCACCTCAAATTCCATCCCCACCCCCCCAACCAAAAAAAAAGGGTCATGAAGAAAACCATTAACCAGTATAAGTAAAAAGAGCATTTCATTATAACAAGGACCAAACTCAACACCTTTTCAAAAGATTTTTCATATCTAACCATCTCAAAGAAAAGGGGAAAAAATGAAAAGGCCACAAACAACATGAATTCTCTTTCTAAGGATTAAAAAATAACTAAATAAAACGAACTAGATTGAAAAGCAAGTTCCTCACCTCCCCCCTCCCCCTTCAAAAAAAAGGCACATACTTTCTTGAAAAGTTGGAGGAGTAAAAAATAAAAATTAAAAAGGAAAACATGCCTTGTGACCAAACATCTAAAGAAAGAACTATTAAAGGTTCACAGGAGAACATATGCTCAAGGACATAAGTCCTCAAAGTCTCTCTTTCCAATGCAACCAGTCAAATGCTAAAAATAATAAGGCTCCATGTAAAGGTTGTCCTGTTCATTCTTGGCCAGAACTCAACGAATCATGATATGTGAAAATTCTGAAAGCCTGCTATATCCTTGTCAAAAATTCCATTCATAATCTTCCAAAATCTAGCACTCTCTTCGCCAATTGTACAGCAATCGAACTTCCCCCTAATTTCCTTCTTCACTGTCAAGTCACTATCCCAATAGATTCCAAATATAGTCGTCCGACAACAAAACAGTCGTATCAGAAAGGTTTTTGAGTTGGCCGAACAGCGTTTTCACCCCATGACAACTGCGATTTGGAATGATTGCCGCATTAGAGCGATTTTTCCATAAAGCGACCCAAACCGCATTTTCAATACGCATCATGGTACTTGGTAATACACCTCTACTACCCTAGAGGCGTAAGTTCATGCAAACGACAAGAATTATTTCCTTCCTCAGAGATTGTATTTATCTTCCCACCTCCAATAGCTCCCTTTTTATTAAATACAACATACACATGCTTGAAAAGTTATGCAAGCGACTTGGACAACTTTTTTGTTATGGATTTTAATGAGCTAAATAAATGTCTCATTAACTAACCTACGCTTCATGTTTGTTGTGAAGTAGACCGAAGATAAGGCCTTGCCAATTGAAAAGTCATTATGAATGAATCCTCTTCTTGCTTGCATATATCAAACCAACCATACAAAGTACTTTGCCATGGGCAAGGAGTAGGCAAGAACCCCTTGAGACTGGTATGATCATTGTCTACATGTGTGTGTCTGTGTGTGTCTGTATCCTTTTCCAAGGATGATTGCATTTTTCTTTGGATCTTTTACCCTCCTATTAGTTAAACAAAGGACCACGAAAATATGAGTGCGTTTGTGTCTTAAACTTCACAGAGACCATGAAATTCTAGGTCATCAAGACAATCAATTATAGAATTTACAATGCAAATAGCACTGCCAGCATATCGGAAAAGCGAAACCTCAATTCACTTACATATATGCTGTCCAATGCATATCTTCTCTCCAGATTGTACAGAACTCCAGGCTCATTCAAGTAAGTCAACTTAGTCATGTCATCCACTCCACCATGATCTGCATCTGGATCTCTCAAAAGTAACTTCTCCGAGGAAGATAGAACCTAACCACCACAAAAAAACCATAGAAAGGGCTAAGCAGATGAGTAAATCAGTGGATACTGAATTCCTGAAACTACTCCAGCAAAATGCAAATTACAAAAATGTAAAGAACCAATAACCAAAAATAAGAAACATACGTCTCATTATTATCTGCGTTGAGTTGACAACCAAGAAAGGGGAGAAATGTAAAATGGCACCATTTCTCCCCCAAGAAACAAGCAATGGTTTAGGAGAAGGATTCTGTAACCATGTACATCTTCCTACCAATGGCAATAAAAATACGGGACTATAATATACAATTTACCATATATTACTCACACTGCCACTATTGTAGAGTGAGGTTCCCTAATTCAAGTGCAATTTTTGCCAACATTCCAATTAAGCATCTGTCATGAATCAAGGTCCTTGACTGCCATCAACTATCAATCTATAATGTTCAAATCAAGAATGTTAAAGATGTGTCCTTCGCGCTTATGAACTGTCTTAATTGAAGCCATCCACTGCACCCTAGTCCTGTTCACCTCGTCTTCCCTGCCCCTCAACCACTGGAAGGCATATATCCATGACAAAAACAACACCGTGGACAATGTTGCTTACACTGAAGTGTGACATTAAAACCACATTAATGGTTCTAGCATAATAAACACTTTTAATAGTTCTAGCATAATAAACACTTTTTGTTATGTGCTGACTGTGAACGTATCGTAATGCATCAAGGTCACAAAGTGTGACGCCAGTTGACTCGTTATCATTCTTTCCGAGTCTTCAAAGTTGCCAACTAAAAAAGTGTAAGGCTGCAAGTAACTCAGCATGTTTTTCCATAGGGAAAAACAATTATTAAAAAAATCCTTTTTATTTTCTAATTGAAAAGACCCCTAACAACAAATGTGAATCAAAACCCCAAAAATAAAAACATCCTAGGGGGATTTCACTTTCTCATATTCTTCAATAGGCCTGTAATTCCAGGTAAGTACCATTTGAGTCCATGGCTAAATGCAATGAGACCAAGAACTTGATACTCATCTGCATTCAATGACACAATGCAAACTCCTAACTTGTGCTCCTACTGCATTAGATTAGTTCGTAGGCAAAAGCGAACGAATTCTTGTGATCACTTATTCAACATGACCATTTTACTAAAACGTACAACAACTTGTATCTGTATTTTTAGCTTTTACCCATGAACATAGATTTCAGGAAGGCAAATTGAAAATCAAATGCTTTCAATAAGCATCAAGTGTAAAAAAGAAGATCATTTCTAATGATCAGATGATGCTCGTAGGGCTCAAGGCCCACCGATGGTCCAATCTGACAATTAAACACAAAACACCTTGTTAGCCCCTCTGAAGGTTTGATTTGAGTGACCATTTTAGCATAAGAGGTTCTAAGAACGTGAAGACAAAACCTAGTAGACATCGAGTGCTTGGGTATAGCATAAGGATCAAACAGAAGAGATCTAGTTATAGGTAAGAAGACAATGGCATTATAAAGGACGAAACTATTGAAAAAGGGCTCAAAAGTGAGAAGATGTCATCTACAGGCCAACTGACATGTACCACATTGATGCAAAGGGGGGAAACGACAAAAAAAATCATGTCATGAACTTAGATTCACTTTAGGTGCGCTTTTATGTTTCTTATGCGGAAAGCACTGTATGATTTTTGACTTCAATGAATTTAATTTTTTTTCACTAAGTTGAGGGCATCCAACAGCTCTTAATTTTGAACCCCATAAATGGCAACACTTGCGAATTTGGATTTTATTTTACCATGTTAATGCAACTATTTAAAAATAGCTTTTAACCACTATAGGTTTTCATCGTCGGTTTCTATAGATAACAAATATAGAAGTAGATCGATAGACGCTTACATGGTGCCTTGAGGATCCTAAGAAATTTCATTTATTCTCATTCTTAAACAAAGTGAATTAGCAATGACCACCAGTTACAAGATTCTCACTTGATAGAGAAAACAATTGCTACCAGCCTATCACCAGCTAACACAAAAGCATCTAAGTTTGCAAACAGCCCTTCAATTATTGCAGGTTCTTATTAGTTTTACAGGTTGGGAGTTCTTTGAGAGGGAAGCTCACAGAAGAAGGTTGCATATGTTATTCTTCAAGCCCCTCTTTTTGAATAATTTCAATTAAGAGAGGAACAAGACCTCTGAGGATACAAAACATCTTTTGAACGCATCAACAGTAACAGCAGATAATATCTATGTCCCTTGATAAATGGGAATTTTTGTTCTTCTTATATTTGGAAGTCAAGGTAGAGGCAGTGATCATTTTAAAGTTGTGCGTCTGCTCTGCATCCACTGCTTCCCATCTTCCAATACTACAAAATTTCCCTAAAAAAGGTTCAGGAACTACCGACTATGACATGCTTATTACCAATTGCTAATAGTGCAGCCATGAATCTTTAAATGCTTCTTTATTCAAGAGGAATTTTTTAAACCTTTTAGCAAATAAACTCTCATAAAGCTAAGTATTTCACATGACTTAGCTAAAATTGACAATTTAGACCAATTCACTGCACCTGATCCCACTCACAGTTGCCTCTTCCGTCTTTCTTCTGCAAGAAGGTACAACATTGTGCAACACATAACCAATATGACTACCCAAAACAATGCCTCTTGCACACAGTTTTCAGTGCCATTCTTTTTGATAAGAAAAGGGTAATGTATTCATATTAATAAGAGGAAACTACCAGAAAGGTCGCTGAAAAACCATCCACAAAAGCTAAATACGACCCACGAATAGGCTATCCAATCAAAATCAATAACATCAAACGAGGAGGAACAAAAAAACCTCCTCCTTCCAAAAGAATAAAGTCTTAGGCCACTTCTCCTTTGACCACTCAATGGATATTTCAACGCCATCAAAAGTTTCCTATTTCTCTCCATCCACAACAACCACAATAACATGGAGAATGGCTCGAAAACTTTACACTTGGCCTTCTCCCGAAAAACCTTCTCACACCAATAATTGGTGTTTCGTGTAACTTGGGATTACCCAATGAAGGCCCAAACAACTGAAAGTTAACTAACGTTACACAGGATTTAGCATCACACAGCAGTGGTTCCACCATGCTAACTAATCTTTGTTATGTACTAAGTTTGACTTTGTTGTCATTTGAGTCCACACAGTGTGTTGCTACTTGATTTCCAATCACCTTCACATGAATAGAGGCTCAATCCATATTCACCTGTTTTTACTAAAGACTCGCCTTTTTCAGCATACTGATTTGAAAATAACCACCGATTACGCCACAAAATACTCCACATCCCCTTAACATCGTAAGCAACGAGAAATCCTCTCCGAAAGAATTCAAGTGGAATATGGTAGCTCCGAAACCGCGGGCAACAGAGATTCTGCCATTCAGTGTGAATTTCCCCCACAATGTACCATGTACAGTCGAAGGAAATAGTAAAAACACACTCGTTGACCACACTTTGAAACACTCAACCACTCATTCCAGACTTCTCAAGGAGTGATTCAAACAAGTTTAGTCTTCTTCAACCAGTTCCAATAATTCAACTAAACTTGAAACAGAAAAAATCAACCAAATTTACAGAACAAAATACAGAGACAATTAATCACTGACCTTCTTGCCGGATGAAGTAACAACTTGAACTTGATTACCAACAAAACCAACGACTTGAGCTGGAACCCAAGCCGAGTCCTTATCTTCAACCCAGACATTGGCGCCCTTATGGATACTCATTTTGGGTGAAAACTTCGGAAATGCTTCAATTCTTTCACTAAGAATGAGTCAACAAAACCCTAGAACTTCATCTTGCAATCCGAAATTTGCTCACCGGCGATTGAAGGTGAGGCGGATCAGGCAGCAGAGATTGAGGAAACCCGAGAGACAGAGAGAAAGAGAGAGAGACAGAGAGAGAGAGAGAGAGAGAGAGAGAGAGAGAGGAGAGAGAGTGGGGAAATTTGGGGCCAACGTTCCCGCCCACAACAAATGGCATGGAGGTCAAGTAGAAAACGAAACGGCAGCCCAAAGAGGCGACAGAGGCGCAGGCGCTGGATGTCGGCTTATATCGCGTGGATGACACGTCGACGTTTTGACTTGAGTCGTTTGAACGATTCTGCCTCTGTGATGCGTTTTGACGTATGTGTGATCGGTGACAACACACAAAGCAATTCTGCAGTCTATTCCATTGCCAAATATTCAAATATTCATATTCAAATTTTGAATTTCCTTTCCCTGATAAAATAATAACAAAACCCCCAAAAGAAAGAAAAATAAAAATATGAACTTTGGTTTCTAACTTATAATGATATTGCAAAAGGGACCACCATAGGAATTCTTTGGGATTTGGATTAGGTTCTCATCAACCGAAAAAAAGAAAAATCATGTTTGTTCTTGATTTTACCTTGAATGAGATGCTTTTATCTGTAATATAATAATATTGATATTTTGAAACAAAAAAAGAAAGGAATATGTAATTAAAAAAGGTAGTAATTTTAAACCGTAATCTTCATGCATGACTAAAATGCATCTCATCGAAATTATTATGTAATGTGGTCTTATCCGATTTGTATTATCATTTATATTGTTATAATCAGTGGAATATTTACTTTTCTACTGACACGATTTAGTACGTTCAAGTGGTTTTGGCACTTGTTGTCATTAAGTCAAATTTTGAAATTCAATCATGTGAGTGAAGGAAATCTGTAAATAAAGAACTATAGCCCCGATATGGACCAATAATACTTGACTTTGATAAAATATAAGCCAGATATTCAAAAAAAAAAAAACCATATATAGCAACATTTGTTTTGGCATTTGTTTTGAGGGTTTATCCATTATTAGTGTCCACCAACAAAAACTGATATATAACTAACTGGTAAGTTGCAATTCTATTTCTTGAATTCAAGATAATAACAAAATCTTGGATTCTTAGATGCAAATAATTCAAATTTTGGGGGAGTTTGGACGCCAATAATCTAATTTTTAAAAATATATTGCCTCGAACAATCTGATATTTGAGAGTTTTCAGTATCACATGAGTCATTTTAGAGTTATTTCATGAGCGCTAATAGTTTGGTTGACAATATATAAGTTTTAATGAGAAAAACCATAGTTATATAAGTGAATATTGAGGTGCAAAGCATATTTTTTTGATCAAATATTATGCTAAGTCCCCCCCTTCCAATATATCAATAAAAAAGGAACATCAATTGATGTAATTGAGACATCAAAAATGACAAAAAAATGTATACATTAGGGATACATGAATGTTCAGGAATTTGGCAAGAAATATGAGTTAGAATTTGACAGGAAATATAAGTTAGAAATATGATGAAGTGAAATCAAAAATAAAAATAGATGACATCCTAAGCATTTTCAACTTTTTGATGTAAATTTTGGACTAAATTAGATATCCAACATAGGAGCATTATTTATTAAATGTCTTATTTTTAAAAGTCAAAGAACTTTTTTAATGAACCTTTTTTATGAACAAAAGTCAATAACTTTGTTATAAGACTTTTAAAATTAAAAAAAAGTACAATCAACAATCATGTTTTTAAAATTGCAGAGCAGTATGAGTGCATCTTTTTCTTGTTCCTTTTTGCATAATCCTCAATTAACTAAAAACTAAAATAAAATGGATGAAAATAAGTAAAATAAAGTCATGGGACTAGATCCAGCTAGTAATAACACCGTTTTCTGAATCACCGACCCATTTTTAGTGGAATTTTGATACATTTGAACTTTTATTAATTCACCTTCGACTGTACGAATTGACCAGCTATGTCATAGATACCGTTAATATTTAACAATTAACAATCCTCCCCAAAAAACGGTAAAGAAAAAATTGAATTCAAAGTCTTACCTTCACACAACGTGACCCTATGGAAGGGACAACAAAAAATTTTATGTCCATAATTTTTTTGTCCCATAATCTGCTCACACCTTTTGGGGGTTAATTGGTCCTACTGCAGTGCGTAAGGACCATATGGATCAAAGGGTCGCTTTTTACAAATGCAATCATTAATCAATTGATTAGTGTATGCACAAGAGGAGCATATCATTAACTCATTATTATAACCACCCCCAAAAGGAGCAACGCATATCATTCAAATTTTATTTCAACTAGTTCATATGTATCTAGTCTAACTCATTGAATAAAATTGAAGTATTGCCAAATATATTTCCTAGTATATATGCAGTGAAAGTGCGTTGCTTAGTAGGCTACAAAATTTTGACTGATTAAATGTTTATATTATCATGCATGATCATATCGATAGATTTTTATAGAAGTTTTGGTGACCATGGAACCTACACTACATAACCTCGTCAAAAATTAGAAGTTGTATATGATAATAGTTTAACTTCTCATGTTAAGCTAACCACACGTCCCCACTTTATGGCAATTTTCAATTAATAGTTGTTACACACTTCTTAGATTATCAATTGAAGTCATTTTCCAGCATGGTTTTTTTTCGGGGAGGAGGGTTGTGAGGCATAAAGGTCTATGTAAGTCATAATCGAATCAATGTCTTTGGTAACAACTTTTAAGAACTTTTCTGTTTGAAAGAACTGACATCCCAAACCATTGTCCAATATGTTTTACCTTACAAGAGATAACATATCAAAAATTTGTTTTCAATTAATAAATATCTTTTGCATGTCGTCTCTTGAAATTATTCTATATGCCTTCAGAAATACACCTACATACGGTTGAATCTCATTAAAATCCCATTAAGGTGAGAGTCAAACTAAATGGTGGTGTTGTATGTTGATCACAATAACCCATATAACTCGTGAAAAAGTACGAATCAGCTCAACTTTTATGACACTATAATTATTCCCATTGCGATGCAATGATTTAGTTATATAATAAGTCAATGTCTAAAATTATAAACTATTATTGAACAATGTTGTTTTGATCATTTATATTTATCTTATTAGCTGAATACTTTTTGTATCAGTTGAACTTTTTAGATTTACATATGTGTCATTTTTGCATATGCTACTAAATGTTTGTTAATTACATTTCTAAGAAACTGATTAAGGAGAATGTGAAAA
>NCQV01040221.1:16725-29354 GCA_002740545.1 Lophocereus schottii
AATCAAAGGTTGGATTAGATTGAAGAGGATAAGAAAGAAGAAAAAGCAAAATCCAATCTTTACGAAGTCTCGGCCCATTTCGCGCTTGGCCCCTTCTCACTCATACAGCTCAGTCTTTTTTTCTCCTTTCTAGCCGAGTCCACCCCGTTCCCCTGCTTCATCTTCCTGCCCTAAAAGAAATTTGCAACATATTCCCCCATTTAGCGTCTCCGTAATCACTCTCCTTAATTCTTATTAATTTGCCCAATTAAGTCCTCTATTCTTCATTATGAAGCATACCGTTACTTTTTTTCACCTTTCTCATCAATTAGGCATGGTGATTATAAAATTGAAAAGGTTGAGGACTAATTCAAGAATTAATAGAGTTGTAAAGAGGTTGCGAATTTGACTACAAATTAGAGGTCTTTGAGTTCAGTGGGGCGAGCAAAGGGTAATAGTAGTTTTCATTATCTTCAAATTGTTAGTTTTTTTTTCAAAGATTCAGTAATTTTGATCTCAGTTTGTCTAATTAGATTCTGAGATGATACTACTGGGTGAAGGTTTTCAAAATTAGATTCGATTACCACAAAGAAATTAGTTTGAGTTTCCCCTCGAATTCTTTCTATTGCAATTTTGAGGTTCAATTCTACATTTTGAGTTGTTCGAATATCCAAGAAGTTTAGGCTTGCAATTACTTGTTTATACTGTACTTTGCTTCTGTGGTTTGATTGATATATTCCCTAAGTAAATTCTACCATGAGTTCGAATCTACTTTTGGGCATGTGGATTATGTTAGTATTTGTTTACTTAATTCATTTTAAATTTCGTTATTTCTTATCTTTCTAGCAATGGGCTAGTTTAGTCCTTTTCTTTATTGAATGATATTGTTACCTTTAGTTTTTTTATAATTATTACTTTAGAATTTTGTTGTTCATCCTTCTAGGAAGAGTTTAGATAACATCAGCACTCTGAATTTCGTATCCATCCCTGTGGATCAACCCATAAGTGCTACGACGAGAGTCGTGTTCTTGCGGTTAAAATTAATCTTTATAAAAATCACAATCTAACATGAGTCACCTACAGTCTAAGATTGTAGTTTTAGAAAACATGTTGAAGGGGCTATCTGTTTAGTGACCCCAGACTTCTCAGACTTCTATTATGTTATGTTCTCACTATAAGGCCTTAGATCATGCAGTAAGTTTACGTCTTTATTTTGCTCACCAGTTATCTACTAGCCAAGAGCAAATGAGTGTGGACTATTAAAGGTCCATGAATGACCTATTTTCCCCTTAGTATAACCCAAAGTGGATAAATTATCCTAACTTTTCTTGCAGTAATGGGCCAAATGTTGTAGTTTCTAACTCCCAATCTGGAGTGTTTCCTGGAAACGACTCCCAGCCTATCTCCCATCCTTATAATTCTTATCAAAGATTGTCTTTTTAGAGCATGTCGAATGCATCTAGACCACCACCTCTTATTACTTATGTTTAGCCTCCTCAGTGTTACACTGACATTGATAAGATGGAGAGCAAAATTGATAGTAATGTGGACATGATGATTAATGCTACTATGAAAAAGATTATGAGAATGATGACTGAATAATTTTCACAATCATCTACTGGGGTCCATGTACTTTTCCCAGTTACCCAGAGCTGAACCTAAGGGTCATGGCTCATCTTCTTGTTTTGGAGCCAACCTAGTGAGAATCTGAGGAAAGTGATGTAGTTATATCTCTTATATCAAGTCGAAAGGTTGATAATTAAGAAGAAAATTCAAAAGAAACCTATAAATGCCCTTGCACTTTCTTCCAAAATTCATCTTCCAGCCCTTCTTTTTCTCCAGATACTGGTTCATCCAGTAACTCAGGGCATACTACTAACAGTGTCCCTAGTGATTCTTCTAATGATCCTCTTCCTTCTGACCCATCTTTTGATAAAGAGGAGCCTAAGAAAAAAGATTTCACTGATATATTAGGTCCCTCATCTTCTAAGGATTCTTCTTTTCTTTCTACTGTTGAGTGAGTTCATAAGGCTGTACCTCCTTTCCCCTATAGGCTGAAAAAAAAGACCAAGCCTATGTTGATAAGACAAGAGAAACGTTCTCTAAAGTTAAAATCAATATTCCTTTACAATGTTCAGCATATGCCTCCTTATGTTAGGTCTTTGAAGGATCTATGTACCCCTAAGAGAGCCACTAGTGTTCATAAGTAAACTTTTTTAGCCTTCGATGCGAGTTCTATCATTTTCTACAGATCCGAGTGCAGTATAAGCACCCCAATTGCCTTACTATTTCCATTGTCATGGGGACTAGCTCATTCATAGAGCACTACTCGACTTAGAGGTCAATATCAATTTGTTACCCTTAACTGAGTATAAGAGACTAAGGTTAGGTGAGCTAAAACCTACCAAGATGGTTATTCAACTTGTTGATAGATGGACTAGTTGCCCAAAACTGTGGTAGAGGATTTGCTGATTAAGGTGGGTGAAGTTATTCACTTAGTGTTATTTGTTGTCTTGAAAATGAGAAGGTAGCCAATTTTGTTAGTTAGGTCCCTGTTCTAGGGTGTCCTTTCTTAGCTACTAGCAATGTTGTCATTAATTATAGAAATGATATGATAAGACTCTCTTTTTTAACATGGCCTTAGACTTGGACATTCTTAATTTGCAAAGATAGCCTTTAGGATTTGATGATATAGAGACTTCTACACTTAATTGGGTAGATGACTATGTGTTTGATAACGGGGTTTGATGATATGTTTGCTAGTAAGTATGAGTCTTTTCTAACTAATGATGAGCCCTAATATGATGCCTTTGGATTTAGTGACTTGTGTTCTGCTACTAATTGTTTGATTGCTTTTGCTCCTAAGTTTGACTCCCTTCCTGTGCCTTTAAATTGAAATCTCTTCCTGATTTTCTTAAGTATTCACTTTTGGGACCCAATCAATCTTTACCTATGATTATTGCTTTTGACTTAGACAAGGCTAACAGGAAAAATTGATCGCCTTACTTAGAGAGAATAAAGAAGCCATAGGTTATGCAACATGGGATCCATTTGAAGGATAATGCTAAGCCCTACCATGACTATTAAGGGGGCTTAAGCCCAACCTTGTAGGAAGTAGTTAGGAAGGAAGTACTCAAGTGGCTAGACCATGGGATTGTCTTGCCATTTCTAATAGTGAACGGATTAGTCATGTTCTAGTTGTCCCTAAAAAGATAAGTATTACCGTTATTAGGAATCATAACGCCCCAACTTATAATAATGTAATTAGCCTTAATTAAATGATCACTAATTGTAAATGAAGTGGGATATTTTGGGTTAGGGAGCTGTTGTCGTCCTATAAAGGATACTAATGAATTAGTCCACTCAACACCAACGTAATAACGCCTCCTAGTACATGTATGGCGAGCGACATGTAAACTACACATGTTTGAGCCTAAATGATAGTTCAATAACCTACGTACATACTTAGGGAATTTCTTTTCGTTGGTCCTTTTCAATTTACCAACTTCAACCTACTTCAACCAACTTCAACTCACTTCAACCCAGTTCAATAAAAATATAACTTCAACCCAGTTCAACCAACTTAACCTACTTCAATCCCCTTCAACCACCTTCAACCCACTTCAACCTGCTTTGATCTACTTCAACCCATTTCAACAAAAAATACCAACTTTAACCCACTTTGACCTATCTCAACTAACTTCACTCATTTACCAACCCCAATTTACCAATGAAAAGGACAGGCCCTTACAAGTACCCTAAGACTTAAAAAGATGCCACTATGAGCTTGGCTACACCCCATCGATTAACTTCTTAGTTCACTTGCAATGTCCAATGTGTAACTTTTCAAATGATCCACCTAAAACATGAAAGCACAAATTGTTCAAAGGGCAAGTAAAGGCTCAGTACATTCAGCCTTGTACTGTAAATAATAAAATTAATTTTTTAGTGAGCCACCGCACTTCAATTCATTTTTGTTTAAAATCTATGAGAGAAAGAATTAAGAATTATATTAAAACTATTAGCGGTTATTATCTAAAAGTGGAACCCAAACTGATTAGCTCGTATATACAATGCGATCATTGAATATGTGTACACTTGCTAGGTCGATTGGGTGGCCTGAGCTAAGGTCATTCGAGTGAGCTAAAGTGGATTTTCGAAAGCGAAAGGCAATAAATGTATCTGAATGCTATATCTCTTTCTTGCAAAAATAATTGTTTACGGCTCGATGATGATGAAAGTGGCCTCACTTCTTAAATTTTGGTGAAAAGAGCTGGGGAGAGAGGATGCATGGTGTTGGTTAAAAGCGAGGACGGGCCCATATATAAGTTGTGACCTCCCTTCACCCTAAATATCTAAGAAGTTTTTTAAAAAATCAGAATATTTTTTTTAAAAAACCTTAGATATTTTTCCTAAAAAATCTTAGATATTTCGATGCTATTATTATTTATTTTGGTTATTCATGCTATTGTTTCATTTACTTCACATAAACAAGCAAATTATGTAACGCATTGAACGAGTTTATAACTATGGCTTTCAGTTGTTTGCATAAATACTCCAATTTTTCATCTATTTATTGGTATTGAATGACTTTATGCAAGGTACTGTAAATCTAGTTTCGAGGCTGCTTTATCGCCTTAGCCTTGAATCGCTTAAATGTTTTAAATGTCGATTTGAAATGTGGCACTTAACTTTATTAATTGAAATTAACCCTAAGGTAATTAGGTTCAGGTTATTACACATCTCCCCTTTGAAAATAAGTTTCGTCCCCGAAGTTTAAAAATTTGAAAGAAGTACTAGATTTACCCTAATGTAAATAAGGAATGTTCTCTTATTTCTTTCTTAGTTTTCTAGGTGGCTTCTGATGAGGTATAGTTAGCCTATACAGCCTTGACTAGAGATATCTTATTATTGCAAAGTTATTGCACTTGTCATAAAGCATCAATAACTTCATACACTCTGTTACAATGGCATGATCTGGGTTTAACACATACTTGCTTATTGTGAATATCATTATGACAAACACTGTGCCTGCAAGAGTTGGGATGATTAGGCCAACCTGCAAGACACTAGCTTTAACTTTTTTAATGATCTTAAAGGACCTAATGTACCTAAGGCTCACTTTTTCCCCCAGCTATATCGTTGACCTTAACAACAACAGGTCGAAATAGGGTAAATATTGAATAACCATATTAATAATGTACTTATGCCATAAATGTGCAGTCGACATCACATTTGAAACTCCAACTCGACTGCTAATCACTCTATAGCTCACAGTGACTCTGAAACCTAGGCTCTTATACGATAACTGTAACACCCGAATTCCTAATCATGGAATTAGCCTGAATTAAACTAGTCAATAATGGTTAATAAAGTGCGAAATGTTGCGTTAGGGCATTACCACCATTCTGAAAAGGATAAAGTCTTAACTAATTAGTCAACACCAACGTAATGGTATCTTATAGTACATATAATGTAAGCGACGTGTAAACTATGCAAGCTTGAGCCTAAATGACAGTTTAGTAACCTAGCTAAATATTTGCAGGCACCCTAAGACTTAGAAAGACGTTATTGTGAGCTTGGCTAGACCCAACTGAATAAAAGCATGTTTCACTTGCAATGCCCAATGGATAACTTTTCAAATGCTCAACCTAAAACATGAAAGCACAAAATGTTCGATAGGCAAGTCGATGCTCAGTACGTTCACCCCTATACTGCAAAGAATAAAATTCATTTTTCACTAACCGGCTGTATTTGAATTTATTTGAGTATGAGATCAGAGAGTGAGAGTATGGTTATTATTTGAAAGTGGAATCCAAACTGATGAGCTCACATATACAATAGGATCACTGAATTAGTGTGCACCTACTAGGCCGATTGGGTAGTCTGACTTAAGCACGTGCTGGTGAACTGAACGGTGTAAGCCTTGACAATTGATAATTGGTGGATCCACTTGATTATATGTGGCAAAAGAATGCTTGAAAATTATCCATTAAATAACTATCCATTTAAGATTTTGATATGTATAAAAATATGTCAATTTTTTGACGGTTTAGGCAGGAGACATACCTAGAAGATATATCTCTTTCTTACAGAAATAATTATTTATGGTTCAATGATAATGAAAGTAGCTTCACTTGTTGAATTATTGGCGAAAGGAGCTAGGAAAAGAGGATGCATTATGTTGGTGGAAAGCAGGAGGAGGGGGTGGGGGTTGGCTTATATAAGTTTTAAACCCCCTAAATGTCTAGGATATTTTATTAAAACATCTAACTTATTTTCAAAAAAACTCAGATATTTTTCCAAAAAATCTTAAATATTTTCCAAAAGAAATAATCTTAGATATTTTTCTAAAAATCTTTAGAAAATTTTCAAAAACAAATCTCATATATTTTTCAAAAAAAAATCTTAGATATTTCTATGCTATTATTTATTATAATTATTCACGTTATTATTTCATTTACTTAGTAGAAGCAAGCAATTTATATAAAGCATTGAACAAGTTTATAACTATGCCTTTCAATCATTTGCATAAGTATGTTAATTTACATCTATTTATCTGTATTGAATGAATTTGTACGAGGCATTGCTAAATCTACTTTTGAGGCCACTTAGTTGTCCCAGCCTTAAACCGCGTAAATGTTTCAAATGTTGAATTGAAATCTGGCACTCAACTTTGTTAATCGAAATTAACACTAAAGTAATTATGTTTGGGTTATTAGGGGAATGACAAGAATGAGTTGGTTACCACTCGAGTCCAATCTAAGTCGCATGTTTGTATTGACTATAGTTAATTAAATTCTGCAATGAGAAGAGACCATCTCCCCCTTCTATTCCTTAGTCAAATGCTAGAAAGGTTAGTTGTACATTTATCTTATTGCTTTCCAAATGGATATTATGGCTATACTCAAATCTTTATTGCTCCTGAGGATCATGAGAAGACTACTTTTCAAATGTCCTTTTGGTGGATATGCCTTTAGAAGAATGCCTTTTGGACTATGTGATCAGAGGTGCATGATTTCTATTTTCTAATATTTAGTTTAATAGTGCTTGGAAATTTTCATAGATGACGTTTCTATATTTGGGTCTTCCTTTGATGATTGTTTGTCTAATATGAGTAAAGTGTTGAAAAGGTGTTAGGAGAAAATTTTAATTTTGAATTGGGAGAAAAATTACTTTATAGTGAAAAAAAAGGGGGTAGTCTTACGCCATGTTATTTTTACCAAAAGAATTGAAGTTGATGAGGCTAAGCCTAACTTGATAGTTAATCTTTTCCCTTCCATTTGTGTGAAGAAGTGAGGTCTTTTCATGGACACAATGACTTCTATCGTTGTTTCAATACGGATTTTAGTAAGATAGCAAAGTCTTTAACCAACTTTTAGCTAATCTTTAACCAACTTTTAGCTAAACATGTGCCATTTTGCTTCTCTAAGGAGTGTTATGTGGCATTTACCAAGCTTAAAGAAGCTTCGGCCTCTGCTTCTATTCTTCATCCTCCCATCTGGGAAGAACCCTTTAAGCTAATGTGTAGTGCATCTAATTATGCTATTAGAGTTGTTGTTGGGTAATGTGTTGATAGAAAGTCTCATATCATTTATTATTCTAGTCACTCTTTGAATGATGCCTAGCTAAACTACACTGTCACTGAGAAAGAATTTTTGACTGTGATATTTGGTTTCGAAAAGTTGAGACCTTACCTAATTGGTATCATATCATTGCCTATATTGATCACTCTGCTCTTAAGCAACTTCATCTAAATAAGATGCCAGGATTAGACTTATAAGGTGGATCTTTCTTTCATAAGAATTTGACTATCAGATTCGAGATAAGAAAGGTTGTGAGAACCTAGTTGCTAACCACTTCTCTAGGACTATATGTGGTGGAGAGCTTGAGTTCCATATTCTTAAATGCTTCCCTGATGAACAGCTATTTACAGTCTGCCCTGACTATTGCTATTCTGATATTGTTAACTACCTAGTGTCTAGTAGGGTTCTTGAGGGTTGGACTAAAAATGATAGAGACAGATTCTTTCACCTTGTGAAATTCTTTGTTTGCCAGAATTGGCATGCCCTAAGCTATCATTAGTGATTAGGATACCAACTTTACTAACAGGCCTTTTGATGCTTTATTTAACAGGTACATTATAGTCCATTGAATTGCTACCTCATATCATCCTCAAACTAGTGGCCTAATAGAAGTGACCAATAGGCAGATTAAGCAAATTCTTAAAATGACTGTGAGTAGAAATTGAAAGAATTAGCTAGAGAAGCTTGTTGATGCTTTATGACGCTTATAGGATAGCTTTCCAGACTCCCTTAGGTATGTTGCCTTATAAGGTTGTCTATAATAGAGCTTAGCGGGCTATCAAGATGCTTAACTATGACTTGACTAAGGCAGATGAGCAGAGGAGACTGCAACTAAGTGAGCTAGAAGATATTAGAGCTGAGGCATATGAGAGTGTTCAGTCTTACAAAGAGAGGGCTATGTTGTTTCATGATAGACAAATTCTCATGAAAGCATTTGCCCAAGTTATGAAAGTGCTTTTATATTACTCTAAGCTCCATCTTTTTCCCAGAAAATTGAGGTCCTACTGGACGGGTCCCTATGTTGTTTCTTATCCTTTTCCCTCTATTGCAGAAGAAATACAACATCCCGAGGGAGGTCTCAAGTGTAAGGTGAATGGCCAAAGACTGGAGTTGTTTTTGGAGCTACCCGGCACAGAAGATATGGAGGTCTAATAATCCGCGAGGCGGTTTTTGTTGAATGATGTGCTACTGAGTTAGTTCGGGTGCATCCAGCACCTGATCTGGTGTAATTAAACTTGCTATTCCTTCCTTGTTCTTTTTCTTCTTTTACTTTCATTCTGTGTACTTGCTGCTTTTTATTTTGCTTATCTTTGTTATATTTTTTTCTTTTTGAGTTTTTGAGTTTTGTCTTTTTCTTTAGTTTTGAGTCTTATTTTTCTTTTTACACATGCTTGTTTTTTTAGTTGTTTTTATGTTTCCTTTCATTTCTAACAAGGACATTCTGTGATTTATGTCTAAGGGTAGGGAAACTATATTTTTGAAAAACTGAAAAAAAACCTAAAAAATGATAAAAAAATAAAAAATTTTGAAAAATTTTTATTTTAGGGAATATGTGTCATTCTTATTGACTACATCCTCATTTACTTTAGTTATTGGGTTGTATATAGATATGGTGTACATGATATAACTTAGTCCAAAGTGTGATATTTGTGCTTAATACTAACCCCATACATTTTTAAAATAAGTTGTCTTGACTTTGGTAGATGAACAGTGAGAGTTTGAGCTTTAAACACTAATTCATCATTTTTAATTCCATACTTCCTTTCATGTGTTTCTCTTTCATGATTACATCTCCAGAATTAGCTTTGATTCTCTTTAAAATCACATTTAAGATGTGCACTATGAAAGTATGATGGAGATATTCATTTGTTTTGGGAGCCACATGAGCTAAATTACCATCCTGATTTGGATGTTTTACCCTTTGTTGGCCCTTTAAACTTTGACTGTTTTCATTTATGGTGAACCTTAATTTCAGCCCTTAATCAAAACACATTTCCTTTACCTAAGTCAAGTGTAGTAGAGCGACAGTTTAATATTTGATGATGGGTAGCATTTGGGTGATTATGTCTTTGGTGGTTATTTTTGGATTCTTTGATGTCGTGAGGGGATGATATTGAATGGTTTATAAATATTTTTCCCACCTAGTTGTTTGGGATCTATTATTTTCACAATTTGAATCAGTTGTGTTATTTTTTTACAAGTCCTTCATTCATCTTTCTTTCAAAGGAAAAAAGAAAAAAAAACAAAAAGAGAAAGCAAAGAAAAAATGAAAAAAAAAGAAAAAAGTTCAAAATCTCAGGAAGAAAAGGAAGTTTGTGAATAAAAGTTTTTGATATGAATCAATGATCATTCTACATACTCATTTTCAATGGTCCCTATTAAAGAGCGTGCCCTTACTTTATTATAAGTTTCAAAGAGTGTGTGATATGGTTGGTAGAAGTGCTTACTTGCTCATTAGTCACTTGGCTTTTAGCTACTCATTTCCTAAATTGATTGTCCGTCTCCTAAGCTTTTTACCCTTGGCCCCATTATAGCCCTTGCAAAGTCTTCTTGATTATCATGTTGCATTTTGCATCTAAAAGGACAGCCCGTTGCATAAGTATCCTACATTCACGCAGGGTCCGAAGAAGGGGTGCATTTTGCATCCAAGTGGTGAAGAATTGGGAGTCTTAGCCTACGATAGTTTATATGATTAGAAGATGAATTGAACGAACCTTATTATGTTTTAAATGCATAAGCCAGAGTATTCCATATAATCCCTAAAGTGAGGTTCTACTAGTCGGGCTTGTTCATAATTCTTAAGTGGGTTAGAAGACTTGTGTAGATGCTATCAGTCGAGACTAAGTATTTCTTAACGTGGGCATTGTATTTATATGTGACCTAATGCTTAGGTTACTACAATGATGTAGTTTATTGGAATGTGCATATGCTTCTCGGCGCTGTATATGTGGGCTTTGAAAAAAAAAATCAAAAAGCTTTTCTATTTTCTATTTTCTATTTTCTTTTTATTTTTCATATATTTTCTGGGCATATCTTCTGCAAACCCACATGATACCTTACTCATACAACAGGGGTTGACCTTGGGGTTTAAAGGACTTGTTGCACATGTTAAGTGCAACTATAATTTCTACAAAAGTGAGTTAGAATTTTATTTTCTTTTTCTAGGGTTTTTAGTTTTATTTTACTTGGAACGAGCAAAATTTAGGTGTTGGGGTATTATTCAACCAGAAATTATCTCACTTATACCCTTTTATTATCTAATAATTACTTAAAATAAATTACTAAATTAGTATTTTAATATATTTTTCTTTATTTTGTAGGAATTATGAAAATTTGAATAAAATAAATAAATTACTTGCTAAAAGAGAAATGTGAGAAGGTATTGGATAACAATGAAGAAAAGAAGAACAAGAGAGAAGGAGAAGCCCTTCCTAACAAACCCAAGGCCATCCAGCTTCGTAGCCCATCTAGCCTGTTACACTAAAGGTGAGTCCTCTCACTCCTATCCCCTCACGTGCCATGCACATGACATAGGCTTCCTTCTTTTCTTTCCCCATTCGACTTGTTCATCCACTAGGGGAGCCTGCACGTGAGGCAGCCCCCTCATCCCTTTATTTTTCTCTCTCTTCTAGCCTATTCCCAGCATCCCCAGAAACCCATGGCCTTCCTTCCCTCCCCCCCCCCCGTTTCTTCTTCCTCATTTCGCCCCTTAGCTATAATCCACATCTTTTCTCTTTGTCTCTCCTCCTCCATTCATCCATTCAACCGTTATCTTCATCATTATTACCATCATCAATCCAGTTTCTGTTCATCATCATCTTCCTTCATCTCATCAATGAGGTTGATTAATGAACAATGAAGAATTTAATGGTTATAAGAGATTGAAGGACTTGGGAGGTTCGAATTCAATGTACAAATGCAAGCGAATTCGAACTGGAAGTGGCAAGTAGCTGAGCATAGATTAGAGCTTCTTTTAGTTTAGTTTGGTTTTGTTTATTTTATTTTCCCAATTTCTTATCTTGTTTTTGAATACTCACATTAGTATAATTAAATTCTAGTCTTTCAATTGCTAGTAAAGATTTCAATTTTAGTTTCGAATTCAGGGTAATTAGTTCATGAATTTCAGTCCTGGGCTCTTTGTTTGTGGATTTGTGCTATTCAGTTTTAAACTCTACCCCATTCGAATTTAGAGGCTTTCGTTAATATGTGCCATCTTAGTTTGCTCGAAGTTCTTAGTTCTCGGCCTAAAATGTTGCCTGGTTTTCATAGTTAATAGAGGATTGAGGTTGAATTTCCATTCATTCCATTTGTTTGTTTTCATAATTTCACTTGCCCTATTGCCCATGTTCTTGATTTAAATTACACCCAATTTGAACTTAGAATTGTATAGGTACTTAAATATGTGAATTGCACTTAGTTCAAATGGTAATAGTTGAGTTTGCTGATTTTGATTCGCTTTCTTCAATTTTAATGAAATGTTGTTGAAATATATAGTGACTTCCTTGTGCTAAGAAAACACATTAAGTTTCTGGTAGCTAGTTTAGCTTCACCTTAACAATTAAATGTCTAGTAATCATTTCAATTTAGTTTGTATGGATTCTGATTAACTTACACGAGCTAGTGATCTCATTTTCATAACCCATCCCTATAGATCAACCCTTACGTACAACAACCAAAGGTGTATGCTTCCGGTTTAAATTTGATCATTATAAAAATCACAATGGGTAGGCGGGTGTGTGGGGGGTTTGCGTGTGCGCGAATTTTACGACTTAAAATTTAACATTTTCATTATTAGAACTTTACCGTAGGACAACACTGTAGAACTTTGGAATTTGTCTAAAGTTCCAACATGTTGAGGCCTGAAAACCAAGTTGCTACCTACATGCCTTAGCAAACTAACGAGAATTTACAAAATTAAATATCGGTAACTCTCTCTGCGTGTGTGTGTGTATGTGTGTGTGTATATATAAACACGCACACACACACACACACACACATACATATATACATATATATACATACATACATATATATACATACATATATATACATATATATGTACAT
>NCQV01040232.1:7208-23264 GCA_002740545.1 Lophocereus schottii
AAGTCCATTTGATGAGAGGAGATGCCACTTAACATTCTAGTTGCACCATACATCCCATAGATGACAAAGTGTTTAGACCACGAGAAAGCTATCAAGCCTTACTCAAAACTCCTTATGATATAAAACCTTGGCCTTGGTTAGAACTCATATATAAGCTTGGAAGTGTGTGCTAGAAATTCAAGCTTGGCCCAATTTAGAACCTGATTAGGTCCCTATTAAATGGAAATTGAACGGGCTTTATCTTTGGCATATTTCATTCCATGTAGTACCTGATCACAGCTCAAACAGTTTTAGCATGATTGGATTTTGGGCCTCCTAAGTACGGATGTGTTTTACATCCATTAAGCATCACTCCTATTTTACATAGTGTCAACAGGTATTTTAGATCAGTTAAAAAAATTTGAGTTAATCTATATGATCTTTGGTCTCTTAGAAACCTTAGGATGGTTAATGTCGTATCACCAAGCTAACAGGCTATATGGGCCCATTTAGGTTTTGTTTTCATTCATAGCTAAGCAAATTCATATAAATTAAATAAGCTCATAAGAGTCTAAGTTCTCCTAATTTAAATACTTGCCTTGAACGAGTCCTAAGCACCTTTGTTGCTGACAAAAAAGAGAAGCTCATGATATATCAATAGGATACACACATTGGTCAATTAAAGGAATTTGAAGTCATTGATCGAACTCCTCCATCTAGCCTAAGTTAAAGTTAGACACTCCAATGGCAGAAGGCCGAGACATGGAGCCAATGTTGACATTTTTAGAGAACTTGAACACTAAAATGCAAGAGTAGGAGGCCAGGATCTAAGAGCTGACTTTAGAAGTCCAATATTTAAGCAAGGAGAAAGACAAGACCCCTCATAATGAAAAGGAACCTTGTAATCAAGAAATACCAGAGAGAGAGAGAGAGAGAGAGAGAGAGAGAGAGCAGAAAAGAAAGAAGAAACTCCTCAATTTAATCTATGCATAGGTCTGATTGAGCAATTACTTACAGAATCTGCTATGTTCAATAATCAATTTCTGAACTATGAGGGATTCATATCAATCCCCAAGGGCAAGGAATGCTCAAAATTTTCCACTCCTGACATTAAATTCCATAGAATTGAAAATTCTCAACATCACGTGTAGGATTTCATTAGTGCCATGACTCTGAAATGCATTGAGCAAGATATATTTCACATCTTCTTTCCTTGGACATATGACAAGGAAGTCATGAAATGGTAGAATGGTATGGACCCACGGAAGGTCACTAACTGGGAGGACCTTTCGAAGGAATTTCTCAATTAATATTCATATAATACTAACCTTCCTATTGCATTAAGGGATTTACAGCTATTAAAGCATAAAGTAGGAAGAAAATGAGTCTTTCATAGAGTTCCTAGTTTGATAGAGGGTAATAGCCGCCCTTATGGTCAATTGTCCATCTAAAAATAACTAAGTTAGACTAGTACTCAAGAACCTTCAACCAGCCTACCCATAGCATATGAAATTCCAACTAATAGCAGACTTTGCCACTTTAAGAGATGTAGGCATGCTAGTTGAAGAAGAGCTATGGCCTACAAATTCAACGAGCAACTGGAAGGTCTTTCAGAACAAAAACTAGAAGAATACTGGCACTACCAGTAAGGGAAGGTACATGTGCTGAACCACTATATTGAATATGCCCCATTGGGATCACTTATGGCCAAGCTCTTAGATGACTATTATTCAAGGGTAAGATCACTCTTCCATCGATGAAGCTAGAGACGGAAGAAGCTTGGAACTCTAAGAATTGGGATGCAAGTAAGTTCTGTAAGTTCCATCAAGCCCGAAGCCACGATACTGAAGACTGTTGGACCTTTAAAAATAGGTTGGAAATGATGTTCAAATCAGGGGAACTTCCTTTACCTAAGGTGGCCCAAAAGCCTAATAATGATATGAACCCACTCGGTTCATATGATAACATATTCACCATTTTTAACCATAAAGAATGGAATCCATCCATTTATATAACATAAATAGATGAGCCCAAGTGCAAACTTCACCTATCGCCTACAATCTGGAGGTATGTGGACCATGGGATAATGATAAGAAGGATGTTTATATAACCCATGAATGAATTTGGCAAATTAAAAGTATCGATGATAATGATTTCTAGACAGAAGAAGACTAAACTAACCGCACTTAACTAAGACTAGTAGACAACTTAGAAATGCAGGTCCATATCAAACCCAAAAAAAAAGAAAGTGGCCAAAGAAAACAAGTAAATAAAGAGGAAAACGAGCCAATCCTCAAGCAATTAAAGAAGCTAAAGGCAGATGTCACAATATAGTAGTTTATAATCGGCTCCTAAAAACACAGGCAGGCCCTATTTAATGCTTTAAACAAAACAGAGGTAACACCTAAACACTTCCCGAAGAGATGGCCACCTTAGTAACCACAGGGAAAAGCACAATAACCTTTGGATAGGAATACCTCCCACAAGGAGGGTGAGGACATAATAATGCTTTATACCTCATAGTTACCTGCATGCAGAAGTGCGTCCCCTTAACAATGGTTGATAATGGGTCAACAGTAAATATATGTTCTTGGAGAATTGCTAAAAGGTTAGGAATCAAAGAGTACCACCTCTCGAAGCCCCCTTTGCACTTAAGAGCATATCATAACTCTCAAAGGATGGTTCTAAAGAATGTTAACCGTCCAACTAATGTGAGCCTAAAGAAAAGAACATAGAATTCTAGGTGCTGCACTTCCCAACCACTTTTAATTTACTCTTGGGTCGCCTATAGCTTCATGAGCATAGAGCTTTTACTTCCACTTTACATTGAAAGATAAAGATGCTAGCAAAAGTAACAATCCTCACTATAGAGGGAGATGACCTACGTGCCACTATTACTCATAAAAGATCTATTTTTAAAATAGAGCATAAGTGTGACGATGAAGAGCTTCACAGTTTTGATAGTATAGCAATGCTAGAAAAGAACAAAGCACTTTGGACTTTGATCCTTACTCCAATCTTAGAGTCAATTACACCCTCAAAGGATGGGCCTATTTCTTAAGTCAGGTGATGGGTAAGAGATTTCAACGACAGGCTAGTTTCCCTCTCACTACTCTTACTACATAAAGGAAATATTAATTTTGGTTGGACTATCAACCTACCACAGCCAAAATAATCGAAGCTACATAGAAAGAAAAGCTAAGAAGGTTGCAGCAACAGATAAGTATCAGAGGTCTTATGTAACAAGGATATACCCACTATAACCCATAATGATCAATTTGTTAGAGAAAGGGATGATTTCCCTTACTGTGGATTCCTTGAACCCTACTAGGTGAAGGATAAGGTGATCACTGCTAAAAATATATGGTTTTTCCGACGGATTTTTTGATGAGAAAAGCAGTATTTTTCGTTGTTCGGCCAATCTTGTCCATCGGAATAACCATGGTCAGAAAGGCGTTCTGATGTAATGAGATGTGGTGTCCGACGAAAATTGTATGTCTGTTGGAGAGCCCCTTCGACGGAAATGGGAGGGGCCGATGAACATATCCGTCAATGCAAAGAAGCCTAGAAACAAAATTTTAAAAAATTAATTTTCGACATAATTCCATCGAAATTTTCGTCGAAATCTGTCGTATTTTGTCAGAATTTTTTATATCCTTTTACACATAAATTTCAAAACTTCAATAACCTAATTACAAATTCAATGAAACCTGCAAGTGGAATATTTACAACCATCACACATGGTACATATATGACAATGTAACCACCGCACGTGGTTACTTTCATTCAATCATCACAAATGTTGAGTTGTACATAATCACATCAAGATCAAATTCTAGCTAGCTAGTTCACAACGTAACCATCACACATGGCTACTTTCATTCAACCATCACAACTATAAAGTTTTCACACTCACAAACCACTGTAATATCTGCACATAACAATGCAATGTAAAAATCACACAATGTTCAATGTTCTAATAGTTGAAGTAGTTGTACTCAGAGTGTTTATCGTACCTAAGATTCTCGCCATCTGAATCAGACCCATGATCATCACCATCACCATTACCATCATCATCATCTCATCATCATCGCATCATCATCATCATCTTCTTGGCATTCCGGTTGAAGAGGAGGAGGAGCATAAGAAGTAGAATGACGGTGCTATCAAGGGATGAAAAAGGGGGTGGGCATGATCCAGAGTCGGATGCTTGTTGAGATCTAATGAACTCACTTAGTGTGTTTTGCACCCTACTAAGTTGTTCACTCAACATCATGACTTTCTCTTCTCAATGACGGTTCCTCTCTTCTGTTCTGTTGTTTATCTTCATCATTGTACTTAGCTCATTGTTCAATTGGGTGACCGTCTCTCACACATCAGGCTCCAAACTGCCCTTGGATGTTGCTGTGGACTTGAATAGCTGCTTCAGTTTTACCCCTTCTAAACCCAGCCCATACACGCACCTCTTTTTGTTTAAGTTGCCTTACACCGAATTCAGATGGATCGAAGCTGGGATCTGTAGTGGATTGGGAGCTTCTGATTTGTTCTCATTTCTGTTAATGCTTCCTCTATAAAATAAGATTAAAAATATCATGCATTGCAAATATAACATCAAAATCACGAGAGTGGGAAGATTTTTAAACACATAAAAATTAGAGGTAACTTACACTTGTTTTTTGAGATTTCTTATCAACCCATGTATTGTCTTGCTCATATTGATGAGTGTCTTTAAATAGTTCTATTGCAGTCGGCTCCCTATTAAGCTTCTTGGCCAATGCAATAAAATAAGTTGAAATAGATGAGAGTTCTTCCTACATTGCAAAACCTATAGAAAGTACAGGATCCAAAAATTAATGAACCACTTACCAAATGTCTCTTTTCCTCACTAAATGGGATCGAACCACATGTATGCAAAGAAGGACCTAAGCCATCCTGGTCACTGTTCTAGTTCTTCTTCGCTTGTGCACTTATCTTTTTAAATTTTTTAGAAGTCCAATACCCTTAAAGTGACTTTTAAGTGTTATCAGACAATCACAGTGGCTGCTTGTTCTTCTTTCTTAGCTCCCCAAATGTATCTTTCAATCTATTAGCCCCTTTCTCCTTAATATTCATACTAATCTGAGAGTCATGCTCTGGAGCCCAATAGAAACGTTTCTGTAAAATAAAAACTAGCAAAACATAAATAATGTTTTCACCAAGAATATATTTACTGTTATAGAAAATTTAGTAATTTATCTTACGTTGAACTCACCACACCACAAATCCCGTTGTGATTTAGGGATTTTACCCCATGATGGCCATGACTTGGGAAATTTACTCACAAATATCTTCGTAATTTTGAACACCATATCATAAGGAAAGAAGCTTGCAAATAAGAGCTCACAGTTAGAATTTTATGTTCATAACAAACAATTATATATATGTTTTTGTTCTGAATATACAAGATTGGAAAAGTATAACCACTTACTCTTTACCATCTAGCTTGATGAGCACCTTATTCGATGTGCTCCCATGGCTTGAACCATCTTCACCATCGTCCCGATGCGTTTCTTCATTGTTAGGTGGAATGACTAATGCTACTGGGATATAAAAGCCAAATTGGTTGACCATAAATGCTCCTGTAGTCTGAGTGGCAGCTTGCAAATAAGAGCTCACGGTTAGAATTTTATGTTCATAACAAACAATTATATATATGTTTATGTTCTGAATATACAAGATTGGAAAAGTATAACCACTTACTCTTTACCATCTAGCTTGATAAGCACCTTATTCGACGTGCTCCCATGGCTTGAAGCATCTTCACTGTGATCCCAACACCTTTCTTCATTGTTAGGTGGAGTGACTAATGCTACTAGGATAGAGAAGCCAAATTGGTTGACCATAAATGCCCCTATAGTCTGAGTGGCAGGAGTTCTTTGGGACTGAAAGAAGGACATGTCAACAATAGGGAACATATAAGTTTGAGGTATGCTTTCGGTGAATTATATGTTTTGGATGTTGTTGGGATCAAGAAAAGCATTGTAAGGGACATCTTGGTAGTTTTGCCATTCTTGAAAATCCTCTTCTTGTTTGCCACTTTGGTTACTATTACCTCTTCCCTGATTTCTACCACATCCACCACCGTGTCCACATTACATATCGGACATCTTTAGGACAAACACATAAAGCATAGTAATCAAACAATATAAGTTACAACAAGTAAACAATTTCACCAAATCACACTATGATAATTGTGTCATCATTGAACAAAGTCTACATCCATGCAATGACGAAGTCCATATGCATACAATTCAACAAAATACTTAAATTGACTTAATGTACAATTTGATAGGAGTTGGTCAAGTTATGATCCTTATTTCATTGTCCTCATCAGAGTCTTCAAGGTGGACATCAATTTCGTCTTCAGTATCTTCATAGTCATTATCCCACTCCTCCTCTTCACTTCTCTCAGTTGCACCATCTTTGTTAAGCACTTCAATGTCTTCCTCTTCGTTCAACAAAGATACAGGGATTATGTCATTCACTAGTGTCACGTGAGACACATGCTCTTCTTGAAACGCAACTAGTAAAGTGAATTTGTTATTCACTTTATGTCTAGGTTTGTTTAGTACGACAGCAGACCATCTCTTATTTCATTCGGGCATCTCAGGTACACCACTTGGATTACAGAAGTAACAAATATGAATGGGTCATATTTTCTATATTTTTGTGTGTCGCTCACCTCTACAAAGGGACATAGTTTGGGGAAACGTGTTCCTTGAGGAGTGTTATCAAACCAATCACATCTGAACAACATACATTATTTAAGCAGCTTTCCAAGATATTCAACATGAATAACCTCTTGGAGGATTTCGTAATAATCATCCTCAAATCCACCTTCCTCGCTCCCTTTCACGTAAACACCACAATTGTAAGTCGTTTTCCTTTCACACCTTTTTTTGTGTGAGAAATAGAAATCCATTGACTCTGAATGCAGACTAACATGCTACTTTCCTTAAAGGCGATCGAGCCAAATGGTATATGTGTATTTGGCGTTCGTCATTGAAAATGTGTACAATTTTAACCAACATTAATTTTAAAAAATTTAATCAACATGGAAAGCATATTGTATAAGATGTTGTGAATTAGCTAAATATATAATACAAGAGGTAAATTTAAGCTCTTACTGCTGTTTTCAACCACCAAATAAACTCAGCCTCAATCATAACATCTACCTTCATGTCAATTGAAGTGGGATTTTCATATAATTTTTTTTTTGTTTGAATAAACTGTGTACATGATATTTATCAGCACCACGTTTTAGATTGAACTTCATTACAATACAGCAAAAGGTGAAGGTTGAACTTACTCAATATAAGGTTGAGCTTCATCATAATTCAACAAAATGTGAAGATGTGCAGTGTGCAACTCTTCAACAGTTAGGTACCTCTGTGTATGACTTTCCACTAGAGTACCTTGGGTTTAAAACCTAATAAAGTGGGTTGCATTTATGGCTTATCATTGTCATCTTGATTACATCAACACCTTGTGTGCATTGAAGATACATTAGCACCAAAGTACTATAAAGAAAATTGTGATATCTCAAAAACCAGGAAAACTTAGGCCATTGATCCTTCAAGATATGTTTTGTTTTTTATCTTCTTCTTAAGCCATCCAAAGTACCTAAAGTACAATAACTTATATGAGTATTTCAATATAATACAACATTTAAATTTAGATGAATGACCAAATTTTAATATTCATATTTACCTTTCAAATGGATACATCCGTCAATATTGCACTAGACCCTCTAGGTATGCTTCTTCTAACAAATGCATAGGTAAGTACTCCTTGACATTGAAGAATCCTGATGGAAAAATTATCTCCAATTTACAAAGTAATATTGCGTGGCATTTCTTGTGCCTCATCGACCCTTAACATTGTTGATCAAAGACCTCTAAAATATTCACTATACTCAACAAGTGGTTCTAATACATCATCTACAGGGACAAAAATGCTATTGGCATAAGTGTCTGGAAAAATGCATGACAATCATGGCTCTTCATGTTTTGAAACTTTGCAGACTTCATATCTATGCAATTTCTAATGTTAGAGCAATAAGCATTAGGCATTGTCAGTTGTTGCGCCTACTGACACATCCCCTTTTGTTTGTCGAAAGAATGGGAGGCCGAAGCCTCGAGTTTTAGTATTCTTCCACTAACACGATGTTTTAGGTTAAGCTCACTCCGATCACACATCTTTGCCATATCCAACCTTGACTTAACATCATCTTTTGTTTTATCAGGCATATCCATGAAAGTGTTAATGATGCTATCACAAAAGTTCTTCTCTATGTGCATTACATCCAAGTTGTGATGTAGTAGCTGGTCTCTCCGATAAAGTAACTCCTAGAAGATGCTTTGCTTAGTCCAATTATGAAGATTCTCCTTAAAAACTGGGATTGTGAAATCTCTATTATTGGTTTCTTTTGGAAGATTCTAAACCTCATGGTGCAATTCCTCCCATTTTTCCTGAATGGAGGATCACCTTTTATAATTTTTCCCTTACAAAATGCAGCTCGGTGATTTCGCAATGGATGATGTCTGGGTAGGAATCAGTGGTGTCAGTCAAACTACGATGGTTTACCCCCATGTTTTAAATGTGTTGCCTTCAACTTCTCTTTACAAATAGGGCATAACATTCCAAGGGATGGGAGGTCAATTACTGTCCACATTAATGCAGTTCTCATCAAGAAGTTCTTCATTGAAATGTCATAAGTTTGAACACCATCCCATTTAACTTCTCAACTCATCATTCAAAGATTGCAGGTACACATCTATTTTGTTATTTGGATTTGTTGGACCAGGTATAGTGCAAGTTAAGAACATATATGGCTTCATCATGCACATATTTGCAAGAAGGTTATAAGATGTCACAACTATAGGCCAAATTGAATAAGGCTATGCAGATTGTGAAAATGGGCTAAATCCATCTGCACATAAACCAAGTTTCATATTGCGAGGCTTAGAAGCAAAATCTGAGTGTTTACGATCAAAATGTTTCCATGCTTCCCCATTTGAAGGGTGACAAAGAACACCATCCTCATACCTATTGTTATAATGTCACCTCATGTGTTCAGCTGTGTTTTTTGAGGCATAAAGGTGTTGTGACCTAGGTGCCAAAGGGAAGTAGAACATTTTTACATATGATTTTAGTTTCTTCCTATTATCACTTGATTTCTTTGGCTTCCATCTTGGTAAATCACAAAACTTAGATTTTTCAAGTCCTGAATCATCCTCAAAGTACAGCATAGAACCACTGTGGCAACAATAAACGGTTTGCACATATAAACCCAAACTTTGAACCTCCTTTTTCAACTCTGAGTAATTTTTGGGGACACGATTGACTGCCTAACAACTCCTATGCATTAATTCCATCACCTTATTAAAACAATTTTGAGGCATATTGTAATCAGATTTGATACTCATCAATCTAACGGCATTTGACAATTCAGTTTGGTTAGTACACCCATTCCATAAAGGTCTCTAAGCAGCTTGAAGCATATCATAGAATGCCTGAATTTCTGCATTTTGTTACTCATTGACATTAACTTCATTAGTAACTGTCACATCATTCACCACCGCTTCGACATGATCCATAAATGGTTCAGTGTTATCAAAGTGCATAGGACTTGGAACCAAGTGCTCGTACAAGTTGTGTGCGTTGCTATTTCTAACATTGTCAAATTCATTAGGTTCTATTTCCCCATGAGATGTCCTGTACCAATAGCCTTTAACAAAACCGCTTTGGCACAAGTGTAATTTCGTATCATTAGGTTCTCTACAAGCTCTATTCTAGCATTTGGCACAATGACATCTATAATGCCAATTATTTATAAACTTCATTTGGCTTCTTCCAAATTGATCAAACAATTCAACTCCTTCTAAAAATTCTTATCTATACCCTTTTGTACCTGGTAAAAATCTTTTATACATCCACCTCTGATGGGGTGGTCCATCCATATTATATACTGTTCATCATTAGAAACATATATGTCAAATTGTTATTTATAATAACAATGGACATAATGATTACATTTTACTTCATATATAGCTAAATCACTTATTTACATATTATTATACTATTTCGTCACACGCTATATTCAATATACGATGGATAAAAATAAGATATTACAACAATTAAGTCAAAATGTAAACATGTTTGAATGTCTGAAATTACAGTCCAAACTTGTGACATTCACACCAACAATAACAATATTCATAACAAAAATAACGTATTTCTTCCCTTTCGCAATATGTTTTCTCTTATGACCTATATCCTTCGTATCAATAATCCACAAAAATTACAACTTCAAATATTTATGGAATAATAATCTATCATTTAATGTACGTAACAACATATAGCATTTTGAGATTTACGAAATAATAAAAATCTATTATCCAAATTACAAATACTATCCAAATCATACTTTCATTAAATTTATTACATTTTAGGTCTAACATACGAAATAATCTACTAATTACAAATATTATCCAAATTCAATATTTAATTTCTTACATTTTAGGTCTAATATATGAAATAAAAATTACAAATATTATCCAAATCATACGTCACAACATCTCACATTTCGACATTTATGAAATAATAATCTACTAATTTGCTAATTGTTCACTATCAATCGTAACCATCATAAAATCCAAAATTTATCCAAATCATACTTCCATTATCAGTATTAAATTCTACATAATTAGAACTTAGTTATTACACATCATAAATTAACAAATATAATTTTCAATTCAGCATTTATAATACTAAACAATTACTGGTAGTACTTAATAAAACACAATTAAATTCAAAAACCAAAATCAATAAATTATTCAACATACACCATTAAATTAATCTACTACGTATTTAGCTACAATTACTTACTTGAAATTATCAAATAAGGCGGGTCACAAATGGCGGTCGAAGCTGAGGGTGATCGGCAACTGAACAAGGGTGGCTATGGCGGTTGATCGATGGGGGCGACGTGCACAGCAACAGCATAACCCACAACCGACTTCTCTCTCTCTCTCCCCCCCCTCTTTCGTTAGAGTTCAAAAAGTCGAAATGACAAAGAAAGCCTCTCGCCGAGGCTTAAAAAAAGGGTCCGATGGCAATATTCCATCAGACGGTCCATCGGAACACTGTTCTGATGGAATATTCTGTCAAACAATGTTTTTAAAAAAAAAATTCGGAAAATTTGAAAAGCTTGCACGATCAAAAGTAGATCAGAGGCCGACGGAATGTTTGGTGGAATTCCGTTGGAGTTCCGACAGCATTATGAATTTCTGTCAGAATCTAATTCTGTCGGAACTCTCATCGACTCTGACACTTTTTAGATTTTCCGCCATGATGTCCGTCGGGCCGTACGATGGACTCTATACTAGTCGGCATATTCCATTGGAAAAACACAAATTTTTAGTAGCGATTATTGTTCTGATATTGAAAACCTTGAATTACTGCTAATTATTGGGAGGAGAGGCACAACACCTCCCTAAGACGAACCAGTCCCTAGTAGACTGGACGCAACTGGCTGACAGCATCATCTTTGGATATTATTTGGCCAAGAATATCGTGGAAAAGAATATCATGTTACCGCTCTATCTCTTGCTACATCCAACAAAGAATTTGACCCAATTCAATTCATCGTGGACATTGGGCAGGCAACCTCCAAGTCAAGCAACCTAGGTAGTTGAAGAGGAGGGGAAAGAATTCACTATGGCTTTGGTTGGTAGTCATGGGAATTTGAATTTAGAGTCTAGGGTCAATTCTAGCTATAAGTCTTCTTTGGAGTATACATTAGATGTATTTGTCTCTGAATTCAATACAATGAACTCATTTGCTTATAACTCATCTTCTTCCCATTACCCTAAGTGGTTTTCCTTAAATAATTCTGAAAATAAATAAGAAACCCAAAGGATTTAATTAAAGCAATGGAAGGACATGAAAATAGAACTAATTGAAGATACATTTCAAATTAACTTAGCGACTTCAGAGGAACATCAAGAAGTAAGAACAAGAAAATATTTAACTCCAAAAGAGCATAACAATTTTGTTACAAAGACATGCTAGGAGTTTGTGAATGTCTTTACCTGGTTTTACAAAGACATGCCATGTATAAATCATGATATAGCTGAACATAAGATTCCTTTTTATCTTATGCTAAACTAGTTAAGGAGAAACTCTCCCCAATGAAGCCAAACTAGGCTTTGAAAATCAAATAGGAAGTACAGCAACAATAGGATGCTGGTTTTTACAAAGTGGCTTGAGGATAATGCTAGTTTTATCAAGTGGCTTGTTATCCTTAATGGCTATCTAATGTCATGCTGGTACTGAGGAAAGATGGAAAGGTAAGCATATGCATCGATTTGTGATAATTGAACAGTGTCAGTTCAAAGATGACTTTGCTCTTCCATGCATAGATGCCTTTATAGATAACACTGCTGGCCATGCCTTCCTTTCTTTTACGGATGGTTATGTGGGATATAACCAAGTCTAAATGGCAGAAGAGGACATGAAAAAAACTACGTTTATCACTCAATGCGGAACTCATTGTCATATAGTAATGCCTTTTGGATTAGAAAATGCTAGGCACCCAATCAAAGGACTGCCACCATTTCACTTTGTGATATGATGCATAAAGTTCTTGAAGTCTATGTCAATGACATGATTATGAGGAGAGATAAGGGCATCTATCTATTCTGTAAAAATTTTTACTTGGTTAAGGCATTACAGTATGTACTTAAACTAGTAAAAATGTGTGTTTCGAGTCATCTCAAGGAAACTACTTTGATATGTGGTTTGCCTATGTGCAATTGTAATCGATCAATCAAAGATTTAAGACAATCCAAGAAATGCCTTAACTAAAGACAGAAAAGGAGACAAGAGGGTTTTTAGATGGTTATAATATATCAGTTGCTTCATTTCGAAGTTAATGAAGGTATGTGAGTTGATATTCAAGAAGTTGAAAGAGGCAATTAAGCCAGAGTGGGACGATAGGTGTTAGGAGTCTTTTGACAAAATCAAAGCCTATCTAGCAAACCCACTTATCGTAGTGCCACTATAGCCTCAAGTTCCTTTAATTTTGTATGTCATAACCACTAATACAACAGTTGGGGTCATGCTAGCCTAAAAGGTTGAAGGGGTAGAGAGGGTTATATACTATTCAGGTAAGAAGTTCTAGAATATAAGACTCGTTAATCTTCTCTAGAAAAAAACTTCCTTGGAAAAATCTGCCAATACATGTTAACATATACTGTACATGTTGTCGCACTAATGGATCCAATCGAGCACGCACTTGAGAAATCAGTTATCAGCAACAGGATATATACCGAGGTCAGCTGTAATGCTATCGGAGTTTGACCTCAAGTATGTTTCACAAAAGTCAATAACAAGAAGGCTAGTCTTTAATTTCTTAGCTGACTTCCCCACGACAAAATAGCAAAAAGAAACTTTTGACTTCACAGACGAAGAAATCCTCCAAGTAGGAGAAGATGTTTGGACCATGTACTTGATGGGGCCTCTAATCCAAAGAGATTTCGAGTACACGTCCTTTTGGTTTCTCCAGAAGGTGCACATACTCCTATCTCTATTGAACTTGACTTCGAAGTTAGCAATAATGGGGTTCAGTATGATGCTTGCATCATTGGGTTATGAGCTGCATTAGAAAATGGGTGAAGAATATCAAAGTATGTGATGACTCAAAACCTACGTTAGTTACACTTATCTTTCACATGAAGATAATCAATTTGCGGATGCTTTAGCAAAACTAGCTTCTATGATAAATATTTGCTACAGCATCTATTCAATGCCCATTAGCATAAAACGACAAGGAATCAACAAGCGTTCATTTACACTACGGACATATATGACATGGACTCAGATAACTGGTACTATGACATTTACAAATATCTAATAAGAAAGGAATATCCCCTAAATTCGATTAAAAGGGCCTAGCAGGCTCTGAGGTTGTTATCTTCATAACAATTTAAGGGCAATGGAAACCTCTATAAAAAAGATTGACATGGCTATCAACTTGAGCTGTGTGACCCAACAAGAAGCCCAGTAGCTGATGAAAGAGGTCCATGAAGGACAATGTAGGCCTCATATGAATTGATAAATGTTATTTAAAAAATTTAGCAAACCGGATATTAATAGTTCATAATGAAGGCAGATTGTCATGCATTCCTGTAAAAATGACATAAATGCCAAATATATGCTAATTTGCAGCATCAACCCCCTTTTTTTCTCACCACTCTCGCTTCCCCATGACCATTTTCTATATGGGGAATTGACATAATTGCAAAAATTACACCCAAGGGAACAGGGGTCATGAGTATGTGGTTGTAGCCATTAATTACTTCACCAAATGGATAAAAGTAGTGTCTTATATCAAAATTATCTAAAAATATGTGCCAAAATTCCTAATGAATAATATCATTTATCGATATGGGGTACCACATGAATTAATTAGTGATCAAGCAGTGATTTTAAAAAGAAGGTGGCCGACTTACTTGACAATATAAGGTTCAACACCATAAGTCCTCACCATATAGGCCACAAGCGAATGGCACAATGGAGGCCATAATAAAAATATACGAAGGATTAATGAAAAAATGGCAGAGCTATATAAAGACTGGCCCACCAAGCTGGCTTTCACACTATAGGGATACTGGACCTCTCACTTCAACGGGAGCAATGCCATACCCCCTTGTATACAACATAGAAGTCATTCTACCCATTGAAATAGCTATCCCCTCACTCAAGGTAGTGGCAAAAAATCAAATCCTAGAAGCTGACTCGGCTAAGGCACTATATGATACAAGGAATTAACAATGTTAGATGAGTGAAGGTTGTGCGCCCTTCACCACATGCAAATTTATCAAAATCGAATCTCTTGAGCATTTAACGGAAAGATTAGGCCCAGCGATCTAAAGGAGGGTGATATGCTGCTTAAGGAAATCAAGGCCCCAATTCAGGACCCTCAGGGCAAATTCAAACCCAATTGGTCATGCCATATGTTATTAAGATGATCTTCCCTGGAGGAGCAGTAAAACTTATGAATTTGGATGGAGAGGAATACACCCAGCATATAATTCTCGACTATCTGAAAAAATATTATCCCTAGATTGTACATCTCATGACCACAAAACTCATCAAAAGCCCAAGGATAAGCAACACAATAGGGTTTCCATTCACGGTCAAGGACATTATTAACCTAAACACAAACATGATTGGCCAAATCACTCACTAATATTTTCCTCAAAGTAAAATAGGAAAATAGTGGAGAGCCACCAGAAGGACCCAATCGGATTCCTCTTGAACATTCTGCTATAATTGTGTTCGGGTTCAATTGTACAGTTGACTCGATTAAAAAGAAGCAGTATAGACAAAAGTTATACATGACCCATGCTAGATCCACTAAGGGGGGAAAAACCTTTACCTATCTATTAAGAACTACGACGACCTAATTTTACCTTGTGGATACGTAGGAAGCTTGTTGCATAATTATATTTAGTTTTGATGATAACAAATCCAAGTGTAACATATTTGTCTAAGTAATGTTGTTCCAAACAAGCTCTCCAAACAGGGCCTACACCGTTGTTTGTGATATTCGTATTAACCTGGATGCTAAATGTTGAGAACAAGCCTTAGGAACAGGTTTCGAGCTTCAGTGACACAAGATCAGCAAACAACAAGTCTCGCCAAACATGTGGTTAAGTCTTGAGGAACAAGTTCTTATATTCAGCTATACAAGATCACCCGAGGAATCAAGGTGACCAAGGTGTTTGGAGCAGCATATTCATTCTTGACAAGTCAACTGATTCTTACAACAAGATGTCATGGTTGATCTAGTTTTTATCTTTTAGACTCTTTTTAATATGCCAATCTTGAAAGTATCAATTTAGCACTTCTTGAAAAACGGTTTTCAAGATTTGCCTTGAAACACCATTTCCAAAACATCCCTGCAAACAAGGTGCCTAGGGTGTTCTCAAAACTGATCGGCTACATTCGTTTTATCTGGAAATTTTCTTT
>NCQV01040243.1:8672-23541 GCA_002740545.1 Lophocereus schottii
CTTTAAGGTGATTAGAGGCCTTCATTTCCTTGCGAAATGGTGGTGTAGAGACATGCTGGTGCTTCCATTGAGTCATCTCAGACGAAAGAAGTTATAGTTAATGGTGGTTCTAGAACTAGCTAGGAAAAGAGGATAAAGTAGAACATAAACACACAACGAGAGATGGATGTTGGTTAATGGATCTAAAAATTGCTTTGCATGAAGAGCGAAAGAGAGATAGAGTGGGGGAGGAAGGAGGAAGGGACAGCAGGTTGAGTGCTAAGGCACGGGGAGTGGAAGTGGTTTTTATACTTAGGGTTTAGGAATGGCAATTTACAAAAAATACCGCTCGTAGATAGACATTAGCATATGTAAAATTTAAATAAAGGAGCAGCTGGAGAACGGGGACAAAAATCTCCTTGTCCCCATCGTCGTCCCCGCGTGGGGGTGAGGATATTATCCCTAACCCTACCCCGTTCCCCTCTTAGGGTTTTTCAACATCAAGGGTCGGGGCCTTGAAAGGGGCAGAGAATGCCATTGCTAGTTGAGTCTTTGATAACCATACCTCAGACATGCCCTCGGTTATCCAGTCTCACCCCATTAAAATTAATCTTGCTAGTCCCTACCCTAAAAGGTCACCACATAGTAGCTGGAGGCTCAACGTGAGATGCCAAATGAACTTGAGCCTCCTAGATGATCTTAGCTTTGAAGTTGTGATCTCGTTGAATTATCATTCTTGTTTTGTGTGATATTCTTCAAGCTCTTAGGCATTCTTCCTTAATCTTAAGCATTAACTTGGCCAAAGGAAGTCACCCATGCATCAACAAGACTTAGGAACATCACTAAGGATGTTACTTAAGATAGTGCTCAATTCTGGATGGTTAAGAGAGAACAAGGACAGGATTAAAGTGTTTGTAAGGTGATTATCTTCTCCCTCTTGGATAGTCACACTATGATTTGCATCAACCTACCCTTCTTTAAGAGGATTTTCCCTTAAATCGTAAGGGTCTTTAAAATAGTCCTCCACATAAGGACTTAAATCACCTACATTAAAAGTGGCTGAAACAGCCATGTCTCTTGGTAATTGAAACTTGTAAGTATTGTCTCTTGTCCTCTCAATGGCCCTCAATAGGTCATCTCCTCTGGCCATAAGCTTATTCTTCCTTTTGGAAGGAAATCTATCCTTCCTTAAGTATAGCCAAACTAGATCACTAGGACTGAATCCCATGTACTTTGTGGTGCATGTTTGCCCTCGTCTTGTATGCTGCATTTACCTTTTTAATATAAGCTCTAATCTATTCATGAAGTTTCTTCATCTCCTCGGCCCTCTTCTTTGCTTCATAGCTCACCTTGGACTCAGTTGGAATAGGCAGCAAATCAATAGGGATGAGAGGGTTTATGCCATACACACACTTAAATAAGGAGTGTTTGGTGGCATAGGAAGGAGCCTTATTATATGCAAACTTAGCATGGAGAAGCTTTAAATCCCAATCCTTCAAGATTTTATTAACAAAATCTCTAATCAGAGTGGTGAGGGTTTGATTAGTTACCTCTATTTATCCATCAGTTTAGGGATGGTAGGCTGTACTAAATAGAAGTTTAGTGCCTAATAGTTTCTATAAGCTCCTTTAGAAGAGAGACAAGAACCTAGAATCATGATTGAAAACAATGGTTTTAGGAACTCCAAACACCTAATAATCTCTTTGAAATACAACTTAGTAATGTAGCTAACATCATTAGTTTTGTGACAAGGAATAAAGTGAGCCATCTTAGAGAGTTTGTTTATAACTACCATAATGGCATCTGTCTCTCCTTGAGTCCTAGGGAAAGCCGCAATAAAATCCATGCTCACATCATCCTAAGGTTGAATAGGTATGAGGAGTGGGGTATAAAGGCCTTGGTGAAACTAATTCTTGGCTTTGTGGCATATAGAACAAGCTGAAACCACCATGTGAATATCACCTCCCACCTTGGTTCAACTAAAATGCTCTTTAAGGATATCTATTCAAATGTTGCTTTCTTCAAGCACTCAGTATAAGGGGAGATGATAGAACTGAAATCCTTGACGAACCTTTTGTAAAAAAAAGACCGTGAAAGCTCCTCATCTTCATGACTGAAGTAGGTTTAGGCCAGGTTTGCATTGCTTTAACTCTGCTAGGATCAACGTCGATTTCCTTAGCAGAAATCACATAGCCCAGAAAGGTGAGTTATGGGGTGAAAAAAATCACACTTTTCCATCTTGGCATAGAGTTGTTGATCTCTTAGTTCCTTGAAAACCTATCTTAGGTGCTGCTTATGTTCCTCTTTATTCTGGCTGTAAACTAAGATATCATCAAAGTATATAACAACAAAATGAATAATGAAAGGTTTAAGCACCTCATTTATTTACCTCATAAAAGTCCTAGGGGCATTAAGTAAACCAAAGGGCATGACATGCCACTCATACAAACCTTGCTTGGTTTTGAAAGTTATTTTCCATTCATGCCCATCCCTCATTCTGATTTAGTGATAACCACTCCTTAAGTTAATCTGGGAAAACACATTAGAACCATGAAACTCATCTAGCATACCACCAAGTCTAGGAATAGGCTAACTATACTTGATTGTAATGTTGTTTATAGCATGACTATCCATACACATTCTCATGGTCCCATCTTTCTTTGGGACAAGTAAACCTGGGTAGAATATGGACTCATGCTTTCCCTAATGTAGCCTCTTATAAGCTCTTTAACTTAGCGCTATAACCCCTTTATCTCCATAGGGTTATACCTATAGGCTTGCTTATTTAGAAAGGCAACCGCTACCAGTAGGTCAATGTGGTGTTGAATGCCCCTAATTGGAGGTAAACCTAGGGGTAGATCATTAATAAAAACATCCTCAAACTCTTGTACAAGAGGTCAAGCAAGTCACCACAAAGGTGTTTGATGCAGATCAGACCTTAGTTCGGGGACCTCAATCTAAGCAAGGGAAGAATTTGTTCATTAAACAACTCCAAGATCAGCTCTGTAAGGGCAAATAGTGCTCTTTTCAGCTTGTCTAGGGAGGTCCTTGCTATGCTGGATCCGCTAAAAGGTTTCCCTTACAAGCTTACCAAGTCATTTTAAGGCTAACTAGTAGCCTTAGTTCAGTTCATTCAACAAAGCTCAACCTAAGTCAATGCCTTCTTAGCTGATTCTCCAGCCTTTAGTGCCTCATTTTAGTCAAAGGGTGCTAGTCCCATTTTGATAAATAACCTAACTCATTTTTTAGCTCATGATCAGCTCTTAAATGATAAAGGTTGCTTGATTTTTGCCCATAGAATCAGTCAGCACTAGCAGCAGCAATTTCAAAAGGGCAATTTTGTCCCTAACTTAGCCACTTATTTTCACATATTTAAGGGTATGAAAATATGTCTAAATATTTATCAAATAAGGCCCTACATTTGCAAATTTCGATCAGTTAGCATCATGCTTTAACCAGCATAAACATAGAGGAAATACTCTTTGATCTAATGGATTTTAGGGTGTTGTACTTTGCTGACCAGTCTGCATAAGCCCGATATAAGTAGTTGCAAATCACCATTCTAAGACATGATTAGTAGTACTTGGATGTTCCAAGGGTTTGGCACCTCAATAATGGAGATAAGAAAGGCCATTAGGTGTCACAGATCAAGCTTAGTTGCTATTTTAGGCTGTTTAAGTTCAAACTGATTTTACTTATTTTGTTTTAAGACAATTTTAGTTATAGCCATTAATCTTTTTTATGTGGCTTAGTATAAAAGCCTTCTTTTCAATTTTAAGCATTAGATTATTGATATATGAAATGCCTCTTTGCTAGTTTAAGTAAATCTCTCTCAAATCTCTCTAAACTTTAGCCTATTCTGGTGGTGTTTAAGTGTGGATCGTTTATCTAATCTTCTGGTGCTCAGCTTTAGGGAGGTTGGTGGTGGATCTTCAATTCTGGTTGGTGGAGTTATTCTCCTTTATTCCAGATCATATCTTCCATGTTGAGTTGCTAGCGTCCGGTTCATGCCAAGTTTGCAATTCAGCATACATCATCTAGTATCAGAGCCCAACTTTGATCCTTTGTGAGTTTCTTCTATTTGTTGCTCTTGTTACTTCATCCTTTGTTCAATTCTTGTGCCTTTCATTCTAGAACTTGTTATTTAGCCACAAAGAACCCTACAAACCAAACACAGACCAACTATAAAGCACCTAGCTGCACAAACAGCCATAACAAACCCATTCCTTACCTTGGACAAGCATGACTGAGAGGGAGAACACTTCCCCTCCTCCTCAGTAACCTGTGAGAGTTCTTAGAGGCCTTTCTCTAGAATAAGCCCATGAACTTAGAAGGGATTGAGCCATTCTAGAAATGCAAGAAAATATCAGAGCACTCATAGCTCAAATCTAGTAACTTATGAACCAACCAAGGGGAAGGGATAGAGAACCACCTCGGGAACCCCGTGATGGTTCTGATCCTCCCAATGATTCCCACTATGGCAACAGTTCTTTTAATGGGGATGTTAGACCCAGGAGAAGGAGAGTGCATACGGATGATCTCAAGGACCTTAGAATAGAGGCACCTGAGTTTGATGGGAGTCCAAAACCTGAAGATTACTTAGAGTACGTTCAAGTTATGGAAAGAATTATAGAAATAAAAGGATATTATGGGAATTTAAGCTTGCTGTTTTGAAGTTGAAGCAATATGCCTCACTCTGGTATGAGAATCTGAAGAGAACCAGAGCCTTGGAAGGAAAAACCAAGATAAAAACTTGGGTTAAACTGAAGAAAAACATGGATAAGAAGTTCCTCCCAACCGCATTTAAACAAGAAGTATACTTAAAGGTCACATCACTGCAACAGAGAAGCATGAAGATTAAAGAATACATCAGGGAGTTCGAGCAGCTTCAGATCATGGTGTGCCTTAAGAGAGGAGCCTGAGCATACCATTACTAGGTTTCTCAGAGGCTTAAACCTGGAAAGGGTTGAGTTGCGACCTTTCTCGACCTTTAAAGATGCATACAAACTAGCTGGTAAGGTTGAAAGACAGCTTAAGTCAAGAAGGACCTACCCTTCTACGCCTGCCAAGCCAGCTATTCTAACCATAGCCTTCAACTCCTATAGACTAGACCCTACTCCCAAGGAAGAGAAAGACAAAGGGAAGGGTAAGGAGTTAGCCAAAGAAGCTCCTAATGGCTACAAGAAGTGGTTTAAATGTCATCGCTATGGGCATTTTCAAGTTAACTACCCTAACAGAAGAGTCCTTACAATAAGGTAGATTAAAGACCTTGATCAGATGGAGATTGAAGAAGACAAGGAAGAATTTGGTGAAGAGGGAAAGACCTCATACTTGCCTTGATAAGAGGGGGAGATGCTGATGATTAAGATGCTCCTTCATGCTACTGAAACTCCACCTGAGAGTAACCAAAGGGAGCAAATTCATTCTAGATGTAAGGTGGCCAATAAGACCTGCAACCTAATCACTAATGGGGGAAGCTATATCAATATGGCTTCCACTGAGTTAGTTGATAAGCTCAATATAGCTACTATTGCTTATCCCAGGCTATACACCTTACAGTGGCTCAAAAAGGGCAATGATGTAATAGTTACCAAGTAAGTTTTAGTAGCTTTTTCAATTGGGAGTTATAAGGATGAGGTTGTATGTGATGTCTTGCCAATAGATGCTTGTCATTTGCCCCTAGGTAGTCCTTGGCAATATGAGAGGGATGTCACTCACCATGGTCAGTCCAACACTTATTCTTTCAAACTAAAGGGCAAGAAGTTGACCTTAACCCCTTTAGTACCTAGCCAAGCACCCAAAACTAAAACTGAGAAAGGGAAACACAAGGAGAGTGCCTTACTTATCAATAGGGGAAGAGTGGAAAGGGTTATTTCTTAGGAAAAACCTGTGTTTGCTATTCTCATAGTGGAATCTACCCTTAAAACAGATCCCACCTCCTTTTACACCTTAATCCAACCCTTGTTACAAGAATTTGAGGATGTCTTTCCTCAAGATTTACCTCCTGGCCTTCCTTCTAAAAGGAGTATTGAGCACTAGATTAATTTGATTCCTAGAGCCCCTCTACCCAACAAGCCTACCTACAGATGCAATGCCACTGAGACCAAAGAACTGCAAAGATAGGTTCAAGAACTGATTGGCAGAGGCTATGTGAGGAAGAGCATAAGTCCATGCTCAGTTCCAGCCCTTCTAGTGCCTAAGAAAGATGGCAGTTAGAGAATGTGTGTCAACAGCAGAGCCATCAACAGCATTATAGTCGAGTGTAGGCACCCTATTCCTAGACTTAATGATATGTTGGATGAGCTTCATGGTTCTAAAATGTTCTCCAAGATAGATCTTAGAAACATTTACCATCATATCAGAATGAGAGAGGGAGATGAATGGAAAACTAGTTTCAAGATAAAGCAAGGGCTTTATGAATGGATTATTATGCCATTGGGGCTATCTAATGCCCCTATGACCTTTATAAGGCTGATGAATGAGGTGCTCATGCCATACATTGGCTTGTTTGTAATGGTATACTTTGATGATATCCTTTTGTATAGCAAGACTGATCAAGATAATGTTTAATATCTAAAGCAGGTATTCTTTACCCTTAGAGATCAGAAACTGTATGAGAAGTTGGAGAAATGTGAGTTCTTTGTTCCAAGGGTCATGTTCCTTGGGTATGTGGTCTCCTGTGATGGCAGACAAGTGCATGGGGGCAAGGTACAGGCAATCAGGTCCTAGCTGACTCCAAACTTAGTTACATCAGTGAGGTGTTTTCATGACCTAGCATCTTTTTACCGAAGATTCATTGAAGACTTTAGTACCATCATGGCTCCACTTATAAAATGCATAAAGAAAGGCAGTTTTACTTGGCATCCAACAGCATAGAAGGCTTTTGAGGTTATCAAGGAAAGGTTGTGTGAGGCTCCTGTTTTAGCCTTACCTAACTTTGAAGATTTGTTTGAAGTAGAGTGTGATGCCAGTAGAGTAGGCATTAGGGCTGTCCTCACTCAACTCAAGAAGCCTCTGGCCTACTTCAGTGAAAAACTCAATGGCCCTATGCTTAATTACTCAACCTATGACAAAGAGTTTTATACCATAGTGACGACCTTGAGTAACTGGAGTCACTACCTGAAGCCTAAAGCCTTTGTCCTTCATTTAGAGCACCAAGCTTTGAAATTCCTCAATGGCCAGCCCAAGCCTAATGCAAGGCATGCCAAATGCATTGAGTTTCTGCAAGCATTCACCTTCTCCACTAAGCACAAGGAGGGAGCAAAGAATGTAGTAGTTGATGCTCTTTCAAGGAGGTATGCTCTTATCTCTATTCTGGGAGCTAAGTTGTTGGGATTACAAGCAATGCAAGCCCACTACCCAGAAGATCCATCATTTCAAGACTTGGTAAAGAATCCTCTAGCTCATGGACCCTATGTGATGCAAGGGGGGTTTCTGTTCAAGGGAAATAAGTTATGTGTTCCTGCTTGCCCCTTCAGAGAACTGTTGGTCAGAGAAGCTCATGGAGGATCACTTGTAGGCCACTTTGGCCTAAACAAGACCTTGGATATCCTTAGGGAGCACTTCCATTGGCCTAAAATGGGAAAGGATATTCATAGAGTTCTGTCCAGATGCTCCATTACCACAAAGTTAAGAGCCAATCCACTAAGGCCTTCACAGCCCACTTTCAGTCCCTTTAAGGCCAGGGAAGGATGTCAGCATGGATTTTGTGGTAGCACTGCCAAGGACACAGAGGGGCAGAGACTCAGTTATGGTGATGGTTGATACGTTCACTAAGATGGGACACTTTGTGTCTTGTCACAAGACAGATGATGCCCCTCATATTGCTGACCTATATTTCAAGGAGATAATCAGGCTTCACGGAGTGCCCAAGACCATTGTGAGTGATGGGGATACTAAATTTTTGTCTCACTTTTGGAGGAGTCTTTGGCACTTGCTGGGGACTAAATTGCTATACAGCACCACTTGCCATCCTCATACTGATGGCTAAACTGAGGTCACAAACAGGACGCTATCTACTCTCCTCAGAACCCTTGTCTAGAAGAACCTCAAGGAGTGGATCTCAAGCTCCCACATGCTGAGTTTGCATATAACAGAACACCTGCCAGGGCTACTAGGTGCTCTCCATTTGAGGCACTGTATGGGATCAACCCCCTAACACCTATTGCTCTTATCCCACTACCTGCTGATTGCAAGGTTAGTTTTGAGGCTGAACAAAGAGCAAACAAAATGAAGAAGTTACATGAGCACATTAGAGCTCATATTAAGAAGATCAATAAGCCCTACAAAGCTAAGGCGAACAAGAATAGAAAAGGAATTGAGTACCAGCTTGGGGATCTTGTTGGGCTTCACCTGAGAAAGGAAAGGTTCCCCACAAGGAGGAAAAGTAAGTTGATGGCCAGAGGGGATGGACCTTTCAAGGTCCTAGCCAAGGTGGGAACCAATGCATATAAGCTGGAGTTACCTGGGGATATGGCTATATCTTCCACCTTTAATGTGGGTGATCTTAGCCCTTATGTGGAGGATGACATTGATTTTGGAGATTTAAGGGCAAATCCTTTCAAAGGAGGGGAGGATGATGTAGATCAGACCTTAGTTCGAGGCCCTCAATCTAAGCAAGGGAAGAATTTGTTCATTGATCAACTCCAAGATCAGCTTTTTGAGGGAAAACAGTGCTCTTTTAAAGCTTGTCTAGGGAGGTCCTTGCTATGCTGGATCCCCTAAAAGTTCCCCTTATAAGCATACCAAGTCATCTTGAGGCTAACTAGTAGCCTTAGTTCAGTTCATTTAATTCTTAGCTGATTCTGCAGCCTCCAGTGGCTCATTTTAGTCAAAGGGTATCAATCCCATTTTGATCAGTAACCTAACTCATTTATTAGCTCTTGATCATCTCTTAACTGATAGAGATTCCTTGATTTTTGTCCTTAGAATGAGTCAGCACCAGCAGTAGATCGGCAACAGCAGCACTTTCAGAAGGGGAATTGTGTCCCTAGCTTAGCAACTCAGTTTGGCAAATTTAAGGGCATGAAAATGTGTCTAAATGTTTATCAAGTAAGGCCCTAAAGTTGCAAATTCTGATCAGTTAGCATCAGGCTTTAACCAACACAAACATAGAGGAAATATCCTTTGATCCAATGGATTTTAAGGTGTTGTACTTTGCTGACTGGCGTGCATAAGCTCGATGTAAGCAACTATAAATCACCATCCTAAGCCATCATTAGTTGTACTTAGATATTCCAAGAATTTAAGACCTCAGTAATAGAGATAAGTAAAGCCATTAGGTGTCACAGATCAAGCTTAGCTGCTGTTTTTGGCTATTTAAGTTCAAACTGATTTTACTTGTTTTGTTTGAAGATAGTCTCAGTTATAGCATTTGATCTTTTGTATATGGCTGAGTATAAAAGCCTTGTTTTCACTTGCAAGCATCAGATTATTGGTATATGAAATGCCTCTTTGCTGGTTTAAGCAAAATTTTCTCAAATCTCTCTAAACTTTAGCCTATTCTGGTGGTGTTTAGGAGTGGATCCTTTATCTAATCTTCTGGTGCTCAGCTTTAGGAGGGTTGGTGGTGGATCTTTAGTTATGGTTGGCAGAGTTATTCTCCTTTATTCTACATCATATCTTCCATGTTGAGTTACTAGCTTTTGGTTCATGCCAAGTTTGCAATTCAGTATACATTAGTGTCTCTCCCTCTCCTTTTTACAATGTAATAGGGCATAAACTAGTTCACCCTCACTTATGGACCTCTTAACTCGTGTTTCACTCATAAATAAGGTCTTCTCACTTGTTTTTCCCTCCATTTGACTAGGTACAATGTTTCGGACTTGACTAGGGGGTAAAGGGGCTGGAGTGTAATTGCGACCCTTATCTTAAATGAGTAGGTATTTGACATCCCATGATGAAAGACACCTTTATCAAACTGCCATGGTCTACGAATTAATACATGACAAGTATCGATAGGTAACACATCACAAAGCGCTTCATATTTCAAATTAGGCAACAAAACTAGTATAGTCACGTGAACTTCATTACTCTTTTTAAGCCATTGAAGTGAACAGCCTAGGGTGTGGAATAGTAGGTAGTTTAAGCCTATCAACTGAATGGATTGAGGCAACCTTAGTATAACTGCCTCTATTAATGATGAACCTACATACCCTGCCTTAAATGATGCACCGGAAGTTACAAATATGCTCTTTTTGACTCTCTTCCTTGATCCCTTCATAGCATGCAAGATCCTTTTGAGCATCAAGAATTCTCTAACATCAGAAGGTAAGATAGTGCGTTCCTCCTTCTCTTTTTCTCCTTCATCGGACTCAAGGTTAGGTTGATTAATTTCTTCTATCTCTTTGATGGTGAGTGCCCTCCTATTAGGATAGTCAGCTTGAAAGTGCCACAGCCTTGACAGTTAAAGTATCTCTTGCCGTCAAGTTTCTCTAGGAATTCCTTGACAATGCTTTTTCCCTTGTCTGATCCCTTACTATCCTTGGAAATAGCCTCAGTCTTAGGAATAGGTTAAGACTTGATTTGAGGACCAGGCCATGAGTAGGAATTGGAAAAAGGCCTACTATTTTTAGAGTGTCTCTCTACCTTAATGGTCAATTTACAAATGTCCTTAAAGGACCGGTAAGGTTGGAGTTCAACCTTCTTAGAAATACTAGGATTAAGTTCCCTAAGGAACCTCACCATAGCTTTGTTCCTCATCTTCCAAACCTCTGCGGATCTAGAGTTGCTCAAACTCACAAATGTATTCTCCCATGCTCATTCTTTCCTAACTCAATGATGATACCCTAAGGTACAATTCATGCTTATAATTATAAGGAAGAAACATTTTGCATGAGTCTGTTTAGTTTGACCAAGTTCTGATCCATGACCTCCTCTTCTTAGCACTTTGTCTCCTGGTATTTTCATACCAAAGTGAGGCATATTTTTTGAGCTTAAGGATAGCAATCTTGAAGGCCTTTTTGTTTGAGTATTTTTTAATATCAAAGAATCTCTCTAAGGTTTGAATCCATTCAGGGCAATGATCTGGATTCAAAGTACCTTCAAATTCTAGAGGGTTAAATATCATGTCCCTCAAATCATCCTCTCTAGCTGGACTCCTTCTTCCTCTAGGTGAATGTTCATCTTGGGATGAAGCGAAATGGGCAGGGGTTGGATCAACCCTAAGAGATCCACGGTTCCTTCTCTTTCCCCCTTTGGGATCATCTCCAAACCTAGCAAGGACCTCATCTAATCTAGTGGTAATATTGGTGATCTCAGTGGATAAGGAATGGACATCTCTTTGGAGTTATTGAATGGAATTCCCTCTCCCTATCTCACAGACCTCTTCTAGGGGGAGCCTAATTGGAACTCAAGGCTGAGAAGAGTCACTTTCCTCTCTCGTGGACATAGAATAAGACTCCAATAATTAGTTTTGGAAAATGGAGATGTTTTTGTGGGTGGCAGTGTGGCTGGGAAATGAGTTTGTTGTGGAGTTATGGAAGATGTGTTTAGGTAGAGTATCAACTAAGAAAAACAAAGTAATACTAGCAAAGCAAATCTAGGTTATGCTTTAATAACAATATGATGGATGAGCTCAATCAAAACTCAAGCAAAGGTTTCCTGGAACTCTAATTTGGATGAATTAGATTAACAATCAGCAAGAACAATGATATGAATGGGTTAAAGGCTCAACCACCACCCAAACTAAAATAGGAAAACACCTCTAATTCTTAAAGGCTAAACCACTAGAATCATATTGAGGGAAACCACTCAATTTAACAAGATAATCACAATTTGTTAAGTGAGAATTTAGAGAGAACTTTGAGTTCAACAATGGAGTTTTGTATGTATATTTAATTGTGGCTTACAACCAGCAAGGGAGGGCTTTTAAACAATCACCCAAGCCTTTTTCCTGCCAAAAGAGTTGCCTTAATGCTTAGGAAACCCCTAATCTAGCTTAAGTACAAACTGTTTCCTAAAGAGAGGATAAGCTAGCTAATTACAAGGCATGAGTCTAGCTAATCTATGCTTAATTTACATTAAATTGAGCCTGAACATGATTAGCTATTTAAATCAGCCCACTTGCACATGGGGGAGAGAGAAAAAGGCTACAGATGTGACTTGCTTTGTGGCTAGTCAATCCAAGTGAAGCTCAAGATATTTCCTTTTGATCATTGGCTAACTTGCTTTTAAAAGTAGTGAGTCCTTCATGACTGTGTTCCTGGTTTCTTGAGGAGCGACGCACACATGGAGGCAGGTAAGCAAACCTTCTAGATGCAGCAAAATCCATTACAAAGTTAAAATAACTTATTTTGACTTGAACATAACTAGTTAACACCAAATTTATATAAGTTATTTTTCCAAGCTAGACTTGATTTGGAGATGATTTTAAAGCATGGTAGGTACAATAGGATGTCAGTAATTCCCCCCGAAAACAAAATCATCCCTAAGTGATGTTGAAGGTCATGGAAAAACCATTTCTTTTAAATAGGGCAGAAACTAACTCAAACTAAGCATGCTACTATTTTGGGCATCTTATCCAAAATGCCTTGATCGACCACCAAAATGGACTTTACTCTCCAAAAGAAGACATCTAAGAGAGTCCAAGAAAGTAGGACCACCCCATAAGAATACTTAGGAACATCGCTAAGGATGCTACTCAAGATAGTGTTTAATTCTGGATGGCTAAGAGAGAATAAGGACAAGATTGAAGTGATTGTAAGGTGATTACCTTATCCCCTTTAGATACTAGTATTATGATCTACATTAGATCCCCAAACGATGAAGGGATTACCCACATAAATGCGATATGAAAGCTATATATGCTTGTTTTGAGGGGAAAAAAAATTAAATCGACATGAATATCGAATGGATGAATAAATGGATGGAAAATTGTTATCCATACCCAGCCAACTTAGTATCCATATATGATCTATATACAAGTACCATTCATTAACCCCCTCAATATATGCTTGATACAACCCGGCTAGATCAAATTAGTGAATGTAGGTGAGATTTCCATCCCCAGTTAGGAATGTTTGCAAATGGTTGGAAGCATTTTGGAGCATTTAGTAGTGTTTATGGCTATCAATGACTATTTTGGTGCAATGACTTTATTTTTTTAATACTAGTAGGAGTGGCAACAGGGTGGGTCTATCCATACTTTCACCCATACCTATTTTTAAAATTAATATCCATAGCCATACACATATCCATTGGATATTATAAAACTATACCATACTCATAGCCGCTGGGTGTAGCAGGTATGCAGGTTTTATTCGGGTACATATAAACTAGAATAAATCAAACTCATTTTATACTCATGTTCAATATCAAATAGCCAATATGTCACATGAACATCAAGTTTCCAACAAAATATCATATCTACCAAATACGACTAAAAGTTCCCAAATTCAAGCAATAAATTAACACTCGATAGTTATAATTTCTAACAGAATGTCCCACCAGAGTCATGAATGTAATACAACTCAAAGTTACAAAAGATCTAAGTCTAAGCAACAAACTAGAACTCTGAATAAACGAATATGGATCTTATATGTGGAGGAAATGAGCAGGTATGGGGCGGCTATTGATAAAATAGTATAGGGCCGGTTTTCAACGAGTGGGAGCTACACTCATACCATACCATTCCCATATCCATTTTAGCAATACACGTCCGATACCCTTTTTTCCTCGTTTTTTGTAACCATATCCATATCCATTGGTGCGCGTTTTGTGGGTTTTAAGTAGGTACCGGTTTTTTGGTCGGCCCTAAATATTAATGTAGATGACATTAACAAACTATCGAATAGAAAGAGTTTAATGTCATTGTAATGCATCATTAGGCTTGTAAGAAATTATGTTGATCGGTTAAATTATGTCGATGACTAAATACTGTTCCTCACAGTATTGAACGACAAAAATCTTTGTGCGTTTTTGGTTTTCTCATTCATGCCCCAAATAATTATAACTTTTTTCATTACAATAACTTACTGGTATTTCAAAACTGATTACCAGCTAGTGCTTAGCACGTGGGAGTAGTCAGCAATGTTTGGGGCGATTAGCAGTGACTTGGAGCGGTTGAAATCATTTAGAAGCATTTAGTGTTAAAAACGAGCCAAAATGTTGTGACAAACAGGCGCTTAATAAAACTGGAAAACAATAAAATGTATGATAATTGACATAAAGCAAAACCTTACCTAGTAATCTCCTCAACAATAAATTACGTTCTCTAGCCTATACTACCTCTGGCAACCTGTTAAATTTTTATATCAATTGGGCCTTAAATAAAGAGTCACTTATACAAGCTCAAATAAGGTTCTAACCCAAAATCAATTGGCAATGGGTGGAGTAACTCACAAGTTTATATACATACTCGAGTCCTTTAATTTTGTCAATATGGGACAACACCCACTTTCATATTCTTTTTATTTTTAATAATATGAGATAATACCTACTTTCATACTCTAACACGACCTGAGATGACTCAGGCATGGCTAACAACAAAGAGAAGTGCTTTGTCAATGCTAAAATAACTTCGTGGGAGCAACAGTTGGAGGCAAGGCCTCACCAGTTCCTGGAGGCCACATATGAGTGCCAGAGCATTGCTCAGAGGGTTTTGCTTCATGGCTTTGGTTACTTTTCCAGAGCATTCCGGCAGTGGCGGAGCCACGTTAAGGCTAGGGGTGTCAGGCCCCCCAAATTTTTTTTTTTCTATATTAAAAAATGTAATTTTTGATTTATGGACACCAAAAAAAAAAATAAAATAATGTATATTAGTAACGATATTAATTTATGGACACCCCTATTTTAAACGTCTGAATCCGCCATTGCATTCCGGTCCAACTACGATCAGCTAGTTCAATCATAAGCCAGTTCAATAATACGCCAAGTTGACTAAGTTGTAACT
>NCQV01040243.1:23657-33934 GCA_002740545.1 Lophocereus schottii
CAAAAATGTTGTATTACATTATAAAATGTTGCATTAGTTATAATGCAATGCTTTTTGAAATGCTGCCTGAGACCTCGTAGCATTAGTCGGATGCAACACTATCTTAGAAATATGCAACACTTATTCTAAAGCCATGTTCAACAACAGTATTTTGAGTAACATTCAGTGTTTTGACCAAGTCAATAAACTAATCAATCAATTTTTAGGGTTCGGTAACTCAGAGTTTTGATTAGAATTTCAAGTAGCATTTAGCGTTTCAGGTTGTGTTTCTGAAAAGCTAACAGTATTAGCTTTTGACATTCAAAAGTAGCGTTTCATATTTTTTGGTCAAAATATATCCTTTGGAAATTTTATACTTGGAAATTATTTATATCCTTTTACGTCAATTTACGTTAATTAGTTAACCTAACAGCTAAACTTACCGAACATATTTATTTCAGTCGCTCATCTAAACAGCTATCCGCTAACAACTACTTAAACAGCTGTCCGCTAACTAAATCGTTATCCGCTATCTAAACAACTACTTTCGTCGAACAGGGCCTAAGTGTTTTGTTATTCAAGCAAATGCAACACATTTTTGGAAAGGGAGATGCAACTTTTTCCCCCCCAAGTGCAGCACTTTGCAATCAAATTTTAACATTTTTTTAATGTAAATGCAACACTTTTTTTCCATTCCACATTTAGGTAAATGATAATTTTATTCTTGAGAAAAATAATTATAATTCCAAGCCCTTTTATAGCCAGACATAGCTCCCTTTTGAATTGCCAATGAGATGCACCTATTATGTCAAGCCTTTGTAGGATACTTACAAACACTTGACTTCTCAAGAGATCATCCATCATGTGACTTCTCTGAACTAAGCACGCTTGACTATGGAGTTTTTAATAATTGGCCACCCGTCAGGTGAGTATACTTTTAATTTATTGATATATGTGTTATTGTTAGTCTATTTAAATTTTAGCTACTCATACTTTAGAATGTTATATTTTTTAATAAGTTTTTTCATCTCTATCACTCTTTATCTACCTTTTTTTTTCTTAGAGACGTCAAAAATTGTTTCTTTGTTCATCCCGCCGATTTCTTTTCCAATATGTGTTTACCTGACCTTGATTTTCCAATTTTTGGTCCTATCTATTTTGTCACTATATGTAAAGCGGCAAATGAGGTATTTCCTTCATTCCATTTTTATCATCCTAATCAACACTTATTTTGTCCCAAAATTATTTCCAAAATACTCGTTCAATGCTAAGCAACACTATTTCTACCACACTAAGCATCTATTGGTTGGCATATAATTTTTTTAAACATGTATTTTTCCCATTTAGAAATATAAAAATGTGACGAGTAGAATACATATTTTATACTTTATCTAAGTTATACAAATGCAAGGTTAAGAATAGAATGTTTATAACCAAAAATGAAAAAATTATTTGATTGAACTCACTTATATCTGATAGTAAATTATTTTGGTTATCACATTGTAAGTGTTTGTCTTTCATATACATTAGCAAATATTAGTAACTATACTAATCAGTGTTAAGTAGTTTAATAATACATAACTATTTGATCGAACTAATTTTCATAGAAGTTTTCTGATAGTTCAATGATTGAATGGGTTGAGTAACGTCTCACATTCAACTGTATTAATTTCTTGATCGAACTATAATCGACCCAATATGATTTTTATGACATCATCCGCAATCTTAATCTTGCCTTGGACTATGATCACTTAGAAGTTCTCTTTCAATTGAACACAAAATCTTGAAATGATCAAGCTTCACTTCAGCAAGTTTTGTGTTTTGCACTTTAGAAAAATTTTATAATAGGTCGCTAAATATTTATAATGATGATTTTAATTTGAGTCACTTTTTCTTTAATTTCTTTATATGTATCTTTCATATAATTTTCATTGATAATAATTAGAAGGAAACCTACTTATTTAACGTTTTGATTGAATTGAACACCTATGAGCATTTGGAGGCATGTGTTATTAAAAATTTCTTAGAGATAATTTCCTATTGGTAATGTTTATTGATAATTTTTTTGTAGAATAACCTACTTATTGAACTGTAGTAGACTTTAAAGTGTAACACTTTAATATAAATGTTCCATTTGAAAACTAATACATGCAATACTTGTGACAATATAGCTATAAATGCAACATTTATAAAATAGTGTTGCATTTCTACTCGTTACTGTAACATTTTTAAGCAAGTGTTGCACATTTGTTTTGAATTGTAGTATTTTCCAACAGGTGTTACATTTTACTAAAAATGTTGCAATTTTTAATAAAAAAATATTGTATTAGATGTCTAGATATAATACTTATTACCTACTATTGCACTAGATATTAAGTTGATCTAATATGCAACAACTTTAAAAAGTGTTGCATGGTTGGTGCTGCATTAGACCTGTTATGTAGTAGTTAATAGGGATGGATTTAAAGGAGGGCAGTATAGGCCATGCCCCCCCCCCCAAAAACAACGATAACAAAAATTAGCAAATTTAGGCCCAATTTATTTACTGCTATAGGCGGCTAGGGTAACGGATACGCAACTATATTTGATTATTTAGTCCCTTTCTCCCTCTCTCTCCCCCTAATTAATAGATCTCTCAAAATCTCAATTCTTCTTTGGTTTTAGCCGTCACACTGCACAAAAATTAAAAAAAGGTTAACTTTTTTAATTTTCTCTCTTTTCTCTCTCATCTTTATTCACGGGTAGCTATCCTATTGCTAGTGTCTCTTGTCATTAATAAAGCCCCATTTGTTTACAACAATACAATGTATGTTTGATATTTTAATTTATTATAGGCGCTAGTTACAAGAATGGTCTCTCCCAGCAAATCATTAATCATAATTCACAGGCATATTTGTATATCAATTGCTTCAATACGAAGGTATGTAATTTTAGTTACTTCTGTTATTCATTAATAAAGCCTCCTTTTTTAATGGAGCAATATATGTACATCTGTGTTTGTCTTCTGTGTATTAATCAATTTTTTTAAAATAAAGATGTATCATTTAGATCTTATTAGATCATGTGAGTTAACAGTTATTAATTAATTACAATCTTGTTCAATAGTTACTATAATATTACTAATTTACCTATTAAAATATTACAGACCAATTAATATTATGCCAAAAAGAAAAATTGACTATTTTTTTAAGAAACAAGCGACATATGTTGTTCCTGAAGATGATACGCAGAGTGTTGAGCCATTTGCTAATATAAGTCATGGCCAATCTGATTTGTATAGTGGACAACCACAATTAGCTCATAAGTCTCTGGGAATTGAACTTCAAGGCTTCCATACGAATGCTTTGGAGCATGCTGGAGGCTTATATAAACCAATTGATAGTTATCTTATAAATGACTGGGATGGAATTTAAAGGAAATATATAAAGTTTGGAGTCTAATTCAGAAAGTCATCCTCGTCGATTTCAATATCATTGGTTCAAAAAGTTTACCTAGTTAGAATATTCACCTACAGCAGATGTTGTTTATTGTTTTCCGTGTTTTCTTTTTGCAAAGAAGCCAATTGGCAATAAAATGGTCAGATGCATTTACTGTTAAAGGCTTCCAAAATTTGAGAAAAGTAAATGATGGAAATAATTGTGTCTTGCTTGCTCATATAAGAAAAGATTCAAAGAGCTCATGGGTTTGCAGTAACTATTTTGATAATTTGATGAACCAATCGTGCCATCTTGAAAGGTTAGTTGAGAAACAAACTACTGAATAAATATTGAGCAATAGGTTCAGTTGAAAACATCAATAGATGTTCTATGGTGGTTGACATTTCAAACATATGCATTTAGAGGTCATCATGAATGTTCTAATTCAGATAATCCAGGAAATTTTCTTGAATTGATTAAATTATTAGCCTCCTATAATAACGAAGTCAATTTTGTTTTCAAAAATGCTCCGAAGAATGCGAACTATACATCACCTAGAATTTAGAAAGAGATTCTACATGCTTTTGGTAGGAATATTTAGATTCCGATATGCAAAGAAATTGGAAATTCCAAGTTTTGCTTAATTGTGGATGAATCCAAAGATGTGGCTAACAGGGAGTAGATGGCTATGGTTGAGAGTTTGTTGATACAATTAGGTTTTTACGAGAATGAAATTTGGGCTTGGTAGATGTCAAAGATTCAACTTCATCGATTCTTAAGAATAAGATTTCTATTGTCTTATCTAAGCATAATCTTAGCATTAGAGATACCAGAGGTCAAGGTCCGATGGGGCTAGCAATATGTGTGAAACCAACGCAAGAAGGTCAAATATGATGAATCAATTCGCTTGCCGTTCTCATTGATATTGCATCGTTTATATACAAGTGAATAACCCAATATTAGGCAACCTCTTACCTTGTTAAAAAGAAGATACCATATATTTACTCCCTAAAATACAATATTGACATAATATTCACAATACCCCCCGTCAAGTTAGTGCATGAAGATCACATATGCCCAACTTCCAAAGTAAAGATTCATACTGTCACTTACCCAAGGCCTTTGTGAAGATGTGAGCGAGCTGTGCATTTGATGGAAGAAACACAGTCAAGAGGTTCCCTGTAATGATCATCACGAACGAACTGACAATCGACCACTATGTGCTTTGTCTGTTCGTGAAATACAAGATTTTGAGATATGTGCAGGGCTGCTTGACTCTCACAATGAAGAGACATAGGGCGAGTATGAGACACGCTGAGGCTAGACAAAATAGCTTTCAGCCATTCCAACTCACAAGTAGTCATAGCCATAGACCGGTATTCCACTTTTGCAGAGGAACGGGATACTGTATGTTGCTTTTTTATCTTCCAAGATACTGGTGAGCCCACTAGAAACACTAACTAACTAGTAAGTGATCGCCTAGTCAAGGGGCATCCAACCCAGTTTGCATCACACCACCCATGCAACTGTAAGTCACATTTGCTACTCAACTGTACGCTGCGACCCGGATTGCTTTTGACGTACTGAACCACCCTCTAAGTAGCGTCCCAGTGGCCTTCCCGAGGATGTTACATGAACTGAGATAGGACATGGACACTATATGATAATTCAAGTTGTGTAAGCACAAATAAATAAGCTAACCCACCAACTGACAATAGGGTTCTGGATCTCCAAATTCCTTGCTTGTAGACAAGGCAAGTCGATGGTTCTGTTCTAATGGTACTGTAATCGGTCGTGCCCCTAGTAGTTCGACCTCGAAAATAATGTCGAGTGCATATTTACATTGATAAAGTACAAATCCATTAGGTCTGCAATTTACTTCCACTACCATGAAATACTTCAAAAGACCAAGATCTTTCATATGAAAACAGCCACTGAGATAATCTTTGAATTTTGGTATATCTTCCAAATGACTCCTTGAAATAATAACGTCATCAACATAAACTAGAATATTTAGTTAAACTACTCCGCGCTGCAAAGTAAACAAAGGGTAATCAGAATAAGACTGTTGAAATCCATAATTTTTCAAAGTGGTGGACAATTTAGCAAACCAGCATCGGGAAGCCTGCTTCAACCCATATAGCAATTTTTGGAGTTTGCACACTTTCTCGAGAGTCCCCACCTAAAAACCGGGTGGTAATTCCATGCACCCTTCTTCCGTTAGATCACCATGTAGAAACGTATTATGTACGGCCATCTGATGAAGCTCCTAATTCATGGTCGCAGCAACTGCTAAAAATACTCGCACGGTAACCATTTTGGCTACTGCAGTAAAATTCGCAATGTAGTCAATCCGTTCAGTTTGATGATTCCCAAAAATCACTAGTCGAGCCTTCAATCGTTCAATAGTACCATCAGAATTATACTTGATCTTGTATACCCATTTGCACCGAAGAGCTTTCTTTCCTGCCAGCAGATCTTCTATTACCCAAGTCTCATTAGCCTCAAGAGCCTCAATTTCATGTCGCATTGCATATCGGCAATGCTCATCTTTCACAGCCTCAAAGTGATGAACAAGCTGACACTCAACTATCAAAGCTGCAAGAAAATTTCTATATCGCATAGAAAAATTATCATAATGCACATAATGTGCTATAGGATAGGGTGCACCTGAAGGATCCCGTCGTACGGGCGCTGTGGATGGAATCATTTTCCAAGTGGTGTGAGTAACATAGTCACGTAGATGAACCGAAGCTTCCTTCCTGCGTAGACTTCTTCCCAGCACTTCTTCTTGATAAGTTGGATGCTGCCTGACGTCCAAATCGTTCTCATGAACTACTTGTTGGGACTGTTCGGCAACCACCTCCGGTCCCACCTGATTGGACTGGCCAGGGGCCGCAACATTGATTTGCTGTCACTGAACTGAGATGTCCATGACAGACCCTTCAGCACCCTCGTTGCTGTGGGTATAGGCAGAACTTCGAAATCCTCATCAGTAGCCTCAACATTAGGCAGGCTACCATTATCAAGGACGAAATTTTCTGCAAAGGGAAAGACTCTTTCTAAGAACACTACATCATGAGAAACAATAAAAACTCATTTCTCCAAGTCATACAAATGCCATCCCTTTTTCTCGTAGAGATACCCGACAAAGACACACTGTCGACCTCTACTTGAAAATTTATCCCTTGTCTTCTCATGTGCACAACATAAACAAGTGATCATCCGCAAGTGATCATAAGTGGGTTCTTTCCCATACAACACACTATAGGGCATTTTGCCATTTAAGACTGAGGAGGCGGTTCAGTTTATCAAATATCCGGCCGACAGCCCACATTCTCCCCAAAAACCAATAGGAAGAGAACCCTGGAAACGCAGCCCCCGTGCTACATTTAAAATATGTTGGTGTTTTCGTTCTACCTGCATATTTTGTTGGGGTGTTCCCATACAAGAAGTCTAAAAAATAATCCCATGATCTAGAAAATATTATTGCATACAAGTAAATTCGATTTCATTATCGTTTCTCACAATTTTAACTTGTGTGTCAAATTGCTATCGCTTCTCACAATTTTAACTTGTGTGTCAAATTGTCTTTCAACTATAGAAAAGAACATTTTCATGGTGTGCGAAAGCTCTTTCTTATCAACCAACAAATAAATCCAAACAGTATGGAAAAAATCATCGACAATAGTTAAAACATATGAAGCACCACATAAAGATGTTGTTCTGTAGGGACCTCATAAATAGCAATAAACAAGTTTAAAAACAGCAGAAGCTTCATGTTCACTAACAGAAAACTTATCTGTACTTTGGTTTTGCCTTTAGATAGACATCACAAGTCATATTTAATTTATCTTGACTCTTCTTAAAACTAATTCCAAGAACTAACTTGGTCACTTGTAGAGATGGGTGATCCAGTCGCTTGTGCCATAGATCGGGAGTTGCCACACAATTAGCCATCATTGCACAAGCACATGGTATACCTCAGAAATAATAGAGTCCAACCTATTGTCTACCCACTCCAATCAGCATCCTCGAAGTACGGTCATGTATAACACACAAGTCATCAGTGAATACGACAAAACAGTTACCGTGATTAGTTAACTGCGACACAAAAATTAATTTGCAAGTTAATCCTAATATGTAGAGAACATTATTCAAACAAAGATCTCCCTTAAGAACAGTTGTTCCCTCTTTTGGTAGCAATAGCATTCCTCCCATTTGGTAAGCTAATGGGACATTTAATAATCCCCCTCACATCACGTAGATCCCTGATCATACCAGTCATGTGATTTGAAGCTCCTGTGTCAATAATCCAAGGCACAGGCTTAACAGTCATTTTTTATGTCGTCGAGGGTTTTGATCCACCTAGCACATGGAGAAGTGTTTGCCATTGTTCAGGATTCAGTCCAGGCAGTGGGGTTGTGTTGTTGTTGCCCCACCAGGTGTGCTCTCTCTACCCTCGGCAGCATAGGCTTGTGTCACACCGCGGCCTCCTCGGCCACCTTCGCGCCCTCCCTGGCCACCAGGTTGTGTTCTGCCATGGCCTCTTCCTTTCCCATCACTCCTTGGTATGTCACCCCACCACTCGAGATAGCCAATCAAAGTGAAACAATTCTCGGGCTTGTGCCCAGATTGCTTGCAATGAGAACATACCATGCTCTAGTCTTTTCCATCACTTCGAGCTCGCACTGCAAGTGCCATGACATCTCCTTGTTCATCTTTACCTCGGTCAATGGTTTTCACTCGTTCCTCTTGAATAAGAGTCAAGTATACTTTGTTCAAATTTGGTAACGGACCTTGTGCCAAAATGAAAACCTCACCATTCTGTACATTGCTTCATCTAATCCTATAAGGAGCAAGTGCACCTTTTCTTCCTGTCATTTTTTCCCCAGTATTGCACCCAGTTTGCACTTGCACTTCCCACACTTGCATGTATGCAATTGTTCAAAATTGTCCAATTCATCCCAAAGTGATTTAAGCTTCCCATAGTAATCTACTATGGTCAGCCGTCTCCGTTTGCATTCTGCAAGATTCGATTTTAGCTATTGAATGAGTGGCCCATTGGTGATGGAGAAACATTCTTTGATATTGTTCCAAAGGTCCTTTGCCACTTCACGTGAGAGATAGTGGAACGGAGCGAAGGCTCAATCGTATCCCAGATCCAAGACACCAACAATGAGTTGATTGTCCACCAATCTTCAAGGTCTTCTGATGTTTCATCAGGTTGTTTGATTGTTCCATTCACAAACCCGAACTTCTTTGGGGTTCTTAGAGCTAGTCTAAATGAACGATAGTTTTCTCCTTTCAATTGCTGCTGAGTAATCAAGAGGCCTGGATTATCAAGAGAAGTGATATCATGTGGGGATATTGTCTTCCATTGTTGAAGTCCGTCCTCCGTTCTCTTCTTGTCACTCATGGTTGTCGATGGTTGAAAGTGATGAAATTCGGCTATAGCTCTGATACCATAACAAACCGAAGCAAGAAGATCAAATATAATGAATCAATTTTCTTACCTTTGTCATTGATATTGCATCATTTATATACAAGTGAGTAACCCAATATTAGGCAACCTCTTACCTTCTTAAACAGAAGATACAATATATTTACTCCCTGAAATACAATATTGACATAATATTCATAATAGAATGGAATAGCTTGCAAGCACTGTTTCTTAGAGATTGTCCTTCTATATTATGTATAGTGTTTAGTTCACCAATTATAGTTAGCACTTGTTGCAGCTAGAGAAGTGCCAGAGATTCAAACTTTCTTTCAGAACTTAGTCTTCTTCGTTAATATTTTTACTAGCTCAACTAAGCGAACATGATGAGTTACAAGAAAGTCATATGGTTGAGTTAGCATATTTGATTGAATATGGTGAGCTTGATACTAGAGTATGTGCTAATCAAATTGGTACTTTGCAGCATCTTGGAGATGCTAGGTGGAGTTTGTATTTAAATCAGTATGCAGTTTGAATAGATTATATGGTCCTGCTTGTTTAGTACTTAGTGACATAGCTATTACAGGATGTTCATTTTCCCAATGAGAGGATGTAAGAAAAAGCCCTTAAGCTCTTAATGTCATTTGATTTTGTGTTTATTTTACATGTGATCAAGGACGTTATGAGTGTCATGAAATCACTTTATCAAGCTTTACAACATAAATCACATGATATTGTAAATGCTATGCACATAGTCTCAAGTACAAAGCTATCTTCCTTTCCTCCAAGAACAGACGCATAGCAAATTAAATCATTGTCAACTTAAAAAAAAATAAAATGTCATCTTAGATAAGATTAAGCAATCGACAATTCATACATTACCAAAATTTTTTGAGATCATTGATTTCAACTATATTTTATTACATATGCTAATTTTAAATTTACTCATACGCAACGCCAGGCATACTTCCACTGCTAGTCATGTAAAAAGACACAATTACATTTTACTAAAAGTGAAAAAAAATTAAATGAAGAAAATCAAATGCTTAAAATATTGAAAATATAATCAGATTAATAGAAACCTAAAATCTATCTATATCTATATCTATAATAAAGGAAGAATGAGGTTGCTTCCTCCTCCCTTAAATTTAGAAATAATTACCAGCAGGTGTTGCTTTGAATTTAATATTATCCAAAGGTGTCCCCTCTTTTCAATCAGGCGTTCTTGATAGGGGGACAAGTTGCTGGATTCAGATTTTGCCGTGGCAGCATAGGGTAAGTCTTGGTTTGCAAAATTACAGCAGTTACCCTTATTTGAGATGCCTGACTTGGAAATGTGAAAGGTGAGATGGTTCCCTCAAAAAGTGAAAGTTCAAAACGAACCCAACTGTTGAGAGGAGAGAGAAAGAGATGTGAGACTAATAACTTTTGAGTGGTGTGAG
>NCQV01040256.1:1105-12090 GCA_002740545.1 Lophocereus schottii
GATTCATGCATCCATTTGAGTTTCTACACCTTTTTCACACCAAACATTCAAGAGACACACCCTTTCACTCCTTGGTACATCCACATGAAGGGCTAACTACAATATACTTAGGTTTCTTTGTTTTCTGCACTTCTTTTTGTTTTCTTTGTACCTTTTCATAATGTAAGGCCTTTAGTATAAATAGGCCATAGGTTGAGGTTGTAAGCATTCATTTCCAACTTGAAATACAAGCAATACAAAGCAAGCATTTGAGTGTTCTCTCAATTGTGTTCTAAAGCCTAGTTCTATATCTTGAGTGTGGCAACCTTAAGTGGTGTTCTAGGTCCCTTCCCTCATCTAGGTGGTAATTAACTTCTGTATCCTAGATTGAATTAAGGGATTGCCCAAGTTATTTGGCTTGAGTGGCTCCACTTGGATTATCTCTAGTCAAATACTTGAACTATCATTCTCTCATTTTTAATTTGTTCTTAACCCTCAAAAAAACCAAAAATATATCTTGTCTTGGTCATTTGAGCTCACCTATACGTCATTTGGTATTAGAGCCAAGGTTGTCAAGTAACCAAGAACCCAGCCAAATACATCCCAAAAGCCAAAACACAAAAATACTTAGCTTGGTCATTTGGGTGCTCCTATATATATCAGAAGTCCACTTCAATCAAAGTCCATGACATATTTCTGTTGAGAGATGAAAATACCATCTGCTCCTTGCTTGACATCAAGTCCAAAAAAATAGTGTAATAAGCCCAAATCGGTCATCTTAAATGTATATTATGTCATCGACATATAAACATACCACCAAAAAAATCACTTTTACCTTGCCTTTTAAAATAAAGAGTAGGCTCATTTGCACTTCGTTCAAAACCACTCTCAGCAAAAAAGTTATCAATTTTCTTGTACCATGCTCACGGAGCCTGTTTAAGTCCGTACAAAGCCTTCTTTAACTTGTAGACTTTGTTTTCCTCACCACTAATCACAAACCCTTCAGGTTGCATAACGAACACCTCCTCATTTAGTTCTCCATTCAAAAAGGCAGACTTCGCATCAAATTGAAACACAACCCATTTAAACTGAGTGGCTAAGGCTAGAAAAATTCTTACAGTTTCAAAACGAGTCACAGGAGAGAACGTTTCATCAAAATCAATGCCTTGCTGTTGAGCATATCCTTTTGCAACTAATCGGGCCTTGTGTTTCTGAATCTTCCCATCAGCATTATGTTAGGTGTGAAATACCCATTTCAGGCCAATAGCATTTTTTCCTTCTGGCAAGTCTACCAAATCCCAAGTCTCATTTTTCTGAATAGCCAATAACTCTTCCTCCGTAGCTTTGCACCACTCAGATTCTTTCTCAGCTTCTTAAAAGTATATAGGGTCTGAAACAAGCAAAGCAAAGGAATAAGATGAATTGTTAGTGTTAGCATATCTGGGATTTGGGTTTCTTTCTCTTATTGATCTTCGCAGTGGAATAGGCTCGTCAAGAGTTGTTGATGTACTCTTTGGTGTTCTCACAGGTGAGGTTGCAGGTGTGCTTGTAGGTAAGATTTCAGGTGAACCTTCAGGTGAAGTTGCAGATGAGGTTACAGGTGAATTTCCAGGAGAATTTTCTGGTGAACCTGCAACTGACTCTGCAGGATATGAAACAAGGTGATCGTCTCCAGATGGTTGAATTTTGTTGTCAGTCCAAACCCAGGTTGCTGCCTCATTGAACACCATGTCCTTGCTAATTATAACCTTGTCATTTATGGGGTTATATAGTTTATATGCTTTGGACTNAGGGCTATAACCCACAAAAATACATTTCTCTGATTTTGCATCAAGCTTATGTCGAGATGGAGACTTGTCCAAAGTATACGCTATACAACCAAAAACCTTTTAATGGCTTACCCTTGGTCGATTCAGGACTGCCTTTGTCGCTGAAATATTGACAATATACACAGCTATAGCCACTACTTCTGCCTATAATCTCTTAGGAAGACTTGCTGCATTCATTATACTTTGAGCCATTTCAACCACCGTTCGATTTTGCCGCTCAGCCATACTATTTTGCTCAGGTGTATACGGTGCTGTCAACTCCCTATAAACTCCATTTTTCTCACAAAAAATAGCAAACTTATTAGACATAAATTCACCTCCTTGATTAGAATGCAAGATCTTTATAGGTTAGCCATTTTACTTCTCCACTAACTCCTTGAACCTCTTGAAACTGTCAAATGTTTCAGACTTGAATTTCAAGGAAAAAAACCCAGCTCATCCTACTATAATCATCGATAAACAGTAAAAATACCGACTTCCACCTGTTAGGAAAAAACACAAAGTTTTAATATTTATAAACTCCAAGTGTAAGGTGTATCGTTGAGTACTTGGGGTGTCGTCCACAGAGAGTTGTGTTTCCAACTACCAGGGCTAACTAAAGCGTGGGTAGAGGGTAAACTAAATTACGCTAACAAACATAGAAAAAGTAACTTGGAGTTGTGATTTGACCAATGGACGAACCAACTAATCGAGACGAGTCCTAACATACCCAAACTACATTACGAACTAGAGATGATCGATTGCAGCATCGAAGACCATCCAAACCCTCTCCCAAGAGTCATGAGCTAGTCTAATTAGCCTAATCACCTATTTTCATGGGGTTAGCCCAAATAGACCACAAGATTAACAACCCCCGGATCTAACTCGATTCAGATACTATTTTCATATCCCGAACTCGGCCATTCCCTCTTCCACACTAGCTAATCGACTTCACCTCTCAGCATAAGTCAATTGCCCAAAAATATGGATGAAAGCTCTCTCAAGCATTTCATCGAACACTTGGTGGGCGTGAGAGAAAACTCTAAGTTTTAGGCATAGATTGGGTATGGTTAGGCCTAATACAAGACTAATTAGTCATCAAGAGGCTAATCACAGTCCAAATCAACACAATCTACCAACTAAACATCAAAAACACTTGAAAACCTAAACTAACAAACAAGAACATGAACTTGAACAAGGGAACAAAGAGAATAAAATAAATCACATCTAAACAACTAAGAAAACATGAATTAACAACAAAAACCAAACATTGAAACTAAACAAACAAATACAAGAATTAAACTGACAAAACATAAACATGAACAACATATGAAATAAAGAGAGAAAGTGAAAGAAAATTTAGTCTTGAATTGATAGAAGGAACTTGAAATCCAAATGTTGAATCCAAGACTGCAATTTTCAATCCTAAACTAATCCTCCTATTGAGGTTTTATTTGCTAAAACCTAACTTAGGCTACCCTAAAAATCGCCAGAGAGTAGCCCCAAAGCGACCCCCGTCCGACCTTGAGCAAAAACGTCTGAACAGGCCTTAAGTAGAAAATCACGAGACCCGGGGGGCACGACCGTGCCATGTGGCACGGCCCCTGGAACGGTGGTTTGACCCCCAAGTGACCGTTTTTGCTGGTTTTTGTTGTTTTTCTTCGCTTTATCCCGTCTTCGCTCCATTTCGCGACGTTTGCTCGATTTGAAATTATTTCCTACAAAATATAAATAAAACAAGTAAAAATCCTAAAGATTAAGTTACTATGCGAGATAAAAGTGAGTGAAAGAGGCACGTAAAATAGGACAATTTATCACCTAACAAATACCCCCACACCTATCTTTTACTTGTTCTCGAGCAAAACAAAAGAAAAACTAATTTAAGAACCTAACTCACTTTTGTAGGAATCACAATTGTATTTAGCGTATGCAGCAAGTCCTTTAAACCCCTTGGTTCCCCCAAGTGGACGAGTGTGGTCTCGTGAAGGTTTGCAGAAGATATACCCACAAAATCTCAAAAAGGAAAACAAAGAAAAGAGAAATAAAAATCAAAAAATAAAAATATACATAGGGGCAAACTGTACACAATCGGATCAACCAAAATCCCCTAGTAATTCAAGTATCAGTCTGTACACAAGTATTATATGCATTTCAAGACACATCATCCCAAAGAATGACATCCAGATATCAGCTTTTCACCCCACGACGCATGAGAACATTGAATCCATCATGGTACCTGGTGTGCAAGTGTTTCATCACCCTAAGATTTTGGCTTACTAAAATCAAACTCAATCCCACTTAACTGACACAAGCTACCTTATTGACTTGCTAGTATGGAAAACAAAATTTTTCAGTAGCAGTATTGCATCAAAGGGTAGCACCCAGTAGCGCATGCCTCAAAGGGGTACTTATCATTCCCAACTCTTTTCTTCCCCACTTTTTTCTTCTTTTTCTTCTTCTTTGTCATTCCAAACTCCTGTCACGCCTCAAAGGAATACACTCAGTAGCACACGAGTTTGTTTCTTTTTGTTTTTGTTTTTGGAAAAGGGGTGCAAGCACATATAGAGGTAACTGTGCAGTAGACAAGTGGAAGAGCCGATCATGAAAGACTAAGAATGTAAGATAATGATAATACATAAATCAGGACTGGATTGTAAAAATTACAATGGACTGTTGGGGTTAGAACTAAGGCCTAAATTGACAGACTTGGGACGAATATCTATCATGCATATTATATTTATATACGAGCTAATAGCTAAGGTACCAGAGATCAAGGCTGATCAAAATAGTACAAAACTCCCCAAAATTCAAAAAAAGGAAAAATTATGCCCCAAAAAAAAGAGAAAAAATGAAAAATTTACACAAAAATAAATGAAAAATTTTCACAAAAATAAGAATAAAAAGGTAGATGACCCCACTCGCACACCTAAATCTCACAATGTCCTCATTGGGAGCTGAGAGTCATCACCAACTACAAAACACATAAAAACAAAGAAAATAAAATCGCACAAGACACACAAAACAAAACAAACAACACACAAAAACACTAAACCTGCACACATATACAAGCTGGCACATTCTCCCAAAAACATTCGCCAAATCAAAAACAGGACCACACATATATATGTAAGACTAACCATCAAAAACAAAGATGTGTCAATCCATCAACACCACCAATCACAACATATAAATATTCACAAAAAAATAAAAACGGTGATCATAGCCATCAATGGCTCAACAGCATCGCAAATTTCTCCTCAAAATGATCACCATAAAAGTACAATCCTAATATCCACAACTAAACAAAAACAAAAGGAAAAAAAATAAAAAAAATAAAAAGAAAGGGGGGAACCGTGAGAACGATTATGCCAGATCGGGTACTAAGTGTACCTGAACTATTCTACAAGTGCGTAAGAAGCATTAGCCACTCCTTGTCTCTCAAGATGCGAGTTGTCAACTCGGATGCGATCAGCACTCTTAGAAGCTTATCGTGTGCCTTTGCATGCATCTCAAAGGGATGTAAGTAACAGAGCACTAGTAAAGATGTTGCAAATAGAGTTAGTGCCCTCTTGAACTTATCAAATACCATAGAAAAATTGAAATAATAATCAAAGAATGTGGTCCACTCAATTTTCCTAGACATGTCCTCTAGGTATGAACAATAAGGGTCTACGGAGGGATTATACCCTCAAATGTCACCTAGGAACTCATGAAATGCATGGAAGTGAGGGGGCGTGGTGGAAAGTAAAGGGGATGAAATAGGGGTCAAGTCAAGTGGCTCGGTGCAAATTGGGTCGATATGCTCAATACTAGGTGTGGCACCAAACACCAAACTATCATCACACAACTCCCCGAAATGAGCCTCCTCAAGATATAGTTCAACCAATGTAAGTCCTCCTAACCAAGAAAGCAAAATATCCTCTACAGAAGAAGTCTCGCCCATCTCTATCCCCGTGTACTGAGCTAAAGGAAGGAGAAAAGAAAGTAAGATCGAGTCACTAACACTAGTGTCCATAGGTGTGCTAGAAAAGTATGGAGCAACAAATGTCAATGGGGTCAAGGGAGGGTCAAACACTGCTCCTAGGTCAGTTAAAAGTGCATCATCAACAACATTAGACTCTAGGGGAATGAAAGTCTCACAATCATCATAAAAACGAGCCTCAAGTCTAGGGCAAGGTGGACTAGGGTAGGTCTCATGTAATAAACTATACTCCCCCATCCTATTAACAAAACGCTCATGTTGCTCATTCATTATCCCTATCATGGTATCACGTCTAGCATAACATTCATCGAAAACCTCATAATAGGGACAAGAATTCACATCATGGTCAAAAGATTGGCAAAAAGAGCACAACACATGAGGGTAAGAAGAGTAGTGATGATATGGGTCCCTAGCATCATTAGATTGCCATTGATGCCAAGTTAAAGACTCAAACAAATCCCACATGTCATCAACAGCCAAAGATTGTAAACCACCATAGCACATGGACTCAAGGATGACTCGAGTTTCACGCGTTATCCACTCAAGCACAGTATCACATATTTCTTATTTTTCAAACTCAAAAAGCACATATTGAGCACGATAATCATTCAACCTAGACAAGTAGTGCAAAAAGGCTTATGCTCAAACTGAGGTAAATGGAAAATAGTCATCTTGAATTTTTTTAAAAATTTTTTTAAGTTTTTAATTTTTTAATTTTTTTTGGATTATCTAAAAGACCTAGTCTCGAAAGCTCAAATAAACCCCAATATTGAAAGACGCCAACTCTCCGATAACGGCGCCAAAAACTTGTTAGGAAAAAACACAGAATTTTAATATTTATAGACCCCAAGTGCAACGTGTATCGTTGAGTGTTTGGGGTGTCATCAACAGAGAGTTTTGTCTCCAACTACTAGGGCTAACTAAAGCATCTCGAGTTAGGCAAAATCGAAGGGGGTAGAAGGTAAACTAAATTACGCTAATAAAGATAGAAAAAGTAACTTGGAGTTGTGATTTGACCAATGGACGAACCAACTAATCGAGACGAGTCCTAACCTACCCAAACTACATTACGAACTAGAGATGATCGGTTGCACCATTGAAGACCACCTAAACCCTCTCTCAAGGGTCATGAGCTAGTCTGATTAGCCTAACCACCTATTTTTATGGGGTTAGCCCAATTAGACCACAAGATTAGCAACCCTCGGATCTAACTCGATTCAGATACTGTTTTCATATCCCGAACTCGGCCATTTCCTCTTCCACACTAGCTAATCGACCTCACCTCTCAGCATAAGTCAATCGCTCAAAAATATGGATGAAAGCTCTCTCAAGCATTTCATCGAACACTTGGTGGGCATGAGAGAAAACTCTAAGTTTTAGGCATAGATTGGGTATGGTTAGGCCTAATACAAGACTAATTAGTCATCAAGAGGCTAATCACAGTCCAAGCCAACACAATCTACCAACTAAACATCAAAAACACATGAAAACCTAAACTAACAAACAAGAACATGAACTTGAACAAGAGAACAAAGAGAATAAAATAAATCACATATAAACAACTAAGTAAACATGAATTAACAACAAAAACTAAACATTGAAACTAAACAAACAAATACAAGAATTAAACTGACAAAACATAAACATGAACAACATATGAAATAAAGAGAGAAAGTGAAAGAAAACTTAGTCTTGAATTGATAGAAGGAACTTGAAATCCAAAGGTTGAATCTAAGACTACAATTTTCAATCCTAAACTAATCCTCCTATTGAGGTTTTATTTGCTAAAACCTAACTTAGGCTACCCTAAAAATCGCCAGAGAGTAGCCCCAAAGCGACCCCCGTGCGACCTTGAGCTAAAGCGTCCGAACAGGCCTTAAGTAGAAAATCGCGAGACCCGGGAGGCACGACCGTGCCATGTGGCACGGCCCCTGGAACGGTGGTTCGGCCCCCAAGGGACCCTTTTTGCTGGTTTTTGCTGTTTTTCTTCGCTTTGTCTCGTCTTCGCTCCTTTTCGCGACGTTTGCTCGATTTGAAGTTATTTCCTACAAAATATAAATAAAACAAGTAAAAATCCTAAAGATTAAGTTACTATACAAGATAAAAGTGAGTGAAAGAGGCACGTAAAATAGGACAATTTATCACCTAACACCACCAAAAGACTCAACACGCATTGGACCACATACATCAGCATGCACTAGTTGAAGACATTTCGAAGCTCTCAATGCCTTGTTTACAGGGAATCAATGTTTGGTATGTTTGCCATACACACATCCTTCATAGAAGTCAATGCCATCAATATTAGGTAATCCAATTACCATATTGTTTCTAGCCAACAGTTTCAATCCTCCCACATTCAGATGCCCATGTCGAAGATGCCACAAATTTGATTCAGTAGGTTTAACATTGAACGCACAATTTTTTTTATTTGAGACTTGTAAAGGAAACATCCTATTCTGTCTCTTAGGAATGCTGACTATATGTTGGCTAGAAGTTTTATCATAAACAGAGCATACACCATGATCAAATAATAGAAAATAACCATCTTCCATCAATTGTCCAACACTCAGCAGATTATGACTTAACTCAGGAACAAATTGCATATCATGTAGAAGTTTAACATTACCCTGTGATGTGTTGATGGAAATTGTTCCTTTTCCTTCCACCTTCACAAGCCTGTCATCGCCAAATCAAACCTCACTCTTTTGGCTATCATCAAATTCTTTGAACAACATCCTTGTTCCAGTCATATGATTAGAGCAGCCATTGTCCATGAACCAGACTCCATTAATGTCACCGTTGATTGGAGAATGAGCCATAAACAAATTTTCTTCTCCTGCAACTTTTTAGACAAAGTTGGCTCCCTTTGTTTCATTTTTCTGCTTGGCCCAACAATCAGCTTCTTTATGGCCAAGTTTCTTGCAATAATGACATTGAATATTGCTCTTGAATTGATGTCGTCGATCATTGAATTGACCTCTGCCTCTGCCACCACCTCGACCTTTGCCACGATAGCCACTTCTGCCTCATCCGCGACTTCTCGAACCATCATTCATCCCCTTAGAGAATGAATCATCCTTCACTTGAAAGGCTTTTTCTTCAGCCTTTTCATCTACCCTTCCTAGCCTATCTTCATGAACCATCAGTGAGCTCATCAATTTATCATAAGTATAAGTAGATAGGTCATTAGATTCCTCAATTGCAACTATCACATGGTCAAATTTTGCAGTTAAGCTCCTCAAAACTTTACTGACTACAGTCACAGTAGTTATTTTGTCTCCATATGACTTCATCAAATTCACAACTTCAGATACTCTTGATAGATAAACTTACACAGATTCATTTTTTGGCCATAGCCAAAGTCTCAAATTTTCGACAAAGTGTTTGTAATTTGACAGAAATTACCTTCTTATCACCAAAATACTCTTCATTGCTTTAGAGTGTTCCATGCCATCTTTGAAGTGGTTGAATCTGCAATACGAGGAAATATTTCATCATCAACAGCCTACTAGATGAAGAATAAGGCTTTCGCATCCTTATTTCGATTTTCTCGCAATTGTTGACTTGGCACTATCAGTGCCTCTTCAAGTTCCATATACCTAGTGTCAACAATATCCCATAACTCTTGAGACTTGAACAGAGTCTTCATCTAAAGACTTCAAAAGTGATAATTTTGCCCCTTAAAAATTGGAAGTGAGGGCTGTGATTGAGTTGATCCATTGGCTGCCATGTCTGAACTCTTTGTTTACTTTGGCTCTTGATGTATTTTGACCTCTCTGCAGTTTGGGGTTGGAGACTCTCACTATCTCTCTTTCTTTACCCTTTCCTTCCTTTTTTTTTTTTAATGTAACAAGGACCCAACCTGAATGAGAAAAGGAAAGAGGTTACTCGTGCTCTTCTTTTCTCAAAAGCTCTGATACTAAATTTGTTGGGACTTAGCAGCAGAAAAGTAGTAAAGTCAGGGAAATGAAGCTGAGTATTTTTCTGAGAAAGACAAACTGCTGCACATTTTCATTGAATCAAAAACCAAATGTATAGGAATATAAGCTGAAAAGCTAATCACCTAAAAATAGCAACTAAAACCTTGAAATTATGGGATGGTGACCCACTACCTAGATTTGCTAGCTGGAAATCTTCAACGGAAAAATACTGACTTAGGGGACATTGACTAAAACTGTTATTATTCCTAAAATTAGGGAAATAGCTACTGAAACTTTTGAAGCGCTTAAGTAACACTCCCCCTTGCTTCAAAACTTGTTATTCCCAACTTCGATCTAAAATATTTCATGCTGGCCTGGAGGAAGGGACTTGGTCATAATATCTGCAACTTGTTGATTTGTTCTGCAATGCTTTAGTTGAACTTCTCCCTTCATAGTCAAGTCTCGAATGAAATGATAGCGAACGTCAATGTGCCTTGTACGACTGTGGAAAGCAGAATTCCTAGACATTGTTATAGCCGACTTGTTGTCACAGTATATGTCAGTTGCACCGATCTATGCTTGACCAAAATCTACAACTATCTTCCTCAACCATGTTGCTTGACAAGCTGAAGAAGCCACTGCTATGTATTCAGCTTCAGAGGAGGATAAAGCGACAGTATCCTGTTTCTTCAAACTCCAGGAAACTGCTCTAGAACCAAGAAAGAATACTTGACTCGAAGTACTCTTCCGATCATCCAAAGAACCTCCATAATCACTATCTGTAAAGCCATGCAATATGAAATTATCAACATTGTTGTACCAAACTCCATAACCTGATGTTCCAGCGACATAGCGCAAAATCCTTTTAGCAGCTCCAAGGTGATATAGAGATGGATTATGCATGAACCTTGACACTACACTTACAGAGTGTGCGATGTCAGGTCGAGTATGTGAAAGATAGTTGAGTCCACCCACAATGCTTGGAAAGTGTCTTGCACTAGCTTTTCCAGTACTATCTTTAGCCCTTAGTGCCTCACCTACATTCATGGGAGTACTTGCTGTGTTACACCCAAACATGTTGTGCCTCTTGAGAATCCAAAGAGGAAGTCTACTTCAACCAAGGTCTATGGCAACACGCGCAAGTGAGCTTTCACCCTAAAACTAATTGACTATAGAAGGAGTAGTCCACTTGACTTATATACCGTGGTCATTCTCTTAAAACTCCCAATGTGGGACCCTTCACTCATGTGTGACATTCCCAACATTATGCCCATTTTATGAGGATGTGCACATACC
>NCQV01040301.1:0-13645 GCA_002740545.1 Lophocereus schottii
CATTTCTTGAACAGAGGAAGTCCACGATGGGTCATTTTGGGTTCATGTCATGCTCAGGCATTCTCGGGTCAATTGGAACTAGTCTCTCTGTAATTTTGCCATTCAAGGGTAAGGTTGCTACATCAGACCCCGCACACTCAACCTGCTAGCGGGACTGTTGGGGTATTGGGTTGGTCATACCCAGGCATTGGTTGTTCAGCAAGCTTAGTTGTTTTTTATTTTTATTTTTTTAAAAATTGCAGTCAATTGATATTGGTTGGATGCATCCCAAGTTCATTTTGTTTCACTCAGGTTCACTTGGTTTTAGGTCTGAACCAGAATGCCTTATTTTGGGTTTAATGTGGTAATTGGGTGTGAGTTTTTGTTACTACATTTAGTGTTACATGTCTAATATTTTGTCAAACAAATTCTGAAACACTGATTGCACATGCTGAAACCTCTAGAACACTGGAAAGGCTCTGCACAATGATTAAAGCTGTGGTGGATGCATATCATCATAGCCAAGAAGGAACTCTAATGAAGCAGGGAAGGGATTTGCTGAATCCAAAAATTATCCCAAAGTTGCAAGAGCTGAAGAAGATCATTCAAGATCATTTCTTGTGAGAAAAGCAAAACTGTTTTGGGACATGCCACGGTGCTACACCTGGGTTTTTTACGTGACCTTGTTTGGGTTTGTTGTACTCCCATCAATTCAGCACAGATTTGGTTCCCTCTGCCCATCTGCTGCCCATTGTTAGTCAAAAATTTTATTGGAGCCCCCAAGTTCATGCACTTTGAAGGTTAAATTTCCTATTTATATAGGATGTTGGATGGTAGGTAGAGAGTCCAAATTGCTTTGCCGACTGCGAGAGTAATATGCGCGAGTTTTTGAGCTATTTTCATTCTTAACGCCTTGATGGTGCGATTACAAAATCCCTGGCTTCTGGTGTTAACGTTTAGGATACAGGATTGCTGAATGGAGTGGTGAAACTCTGAAGCAACAACTGTGTAAGGTTTGCTATCTTTTACTGTGTACTATGTTGTTTTGTTGAATCTAAAGTACAAATAAAAATTTTCAAATCCAGATGTCATGGTTTTGCTATATGGACGGTGTGTGGAAGCTTTTATTTGTATTTATCGATAATGTCAGTTTTTATCGTATCTCTGATTGGGAAGAAATTAAATTTGGAAGATTACTCATTTGGAAGATGTTCTGCTTTGGGTTTTACCTTTTATACACGTTGAGAAAGCATGAACAGGATGAGATCCAGTGGCGATTAGCTAAATTTCAAGTGACAACTCTGGTTTTTATGTTGTATATTTTTTACTTTTACTCACTGTATAACTTATGTTTTACAGTTCCAATTAAAATTCAACATGTGGCAGCAATGATCCCTTCCCATTAACTAGTGTCTTTGTTTGTTCAGTTTAAAAAGGGAGTTAAATAAACAAAGACCCAGAAGCCCTCCTATTTCTCATCCCTCTAGGTCTCTGGTCCGCATTACAATTAAGAAGCATGGTTGCCAACAGTCATCAGCACTGATGGTAACCAGCGCCAACGTCTGCCTTCCTCCCTTTACCTTACCCAGTTTTCCACTTTGGTGCAAGATGAAGGTAACACTGATATGATAAATCATATAATATGCACAATCCTTTTTTTTAAAAAAAAAAAGAACCCTTAAAACACGGAAAATATACTATGTTCTCCAAATTATTTTACGGGTTATCAACATTGTAAACACATACATCAGAAAGGTATCTTGTATAGAAAACATGAGATTGAAAAGGGTTGCTAAAGTATAGTATGTTACGAGAGTGATACATGCGCATTGGACGGATACATGTGCATTGCACGGATGTGAAATATTTATTTATTTATTTACAATGTGATACATCATAGTATGCGGCATATATATTATAAGTATTGTAGGAATAATTTCTTATTGATAATATTAACATTAATGATTGATATGAAAACATTAATGATCGATATGAAAGTAGCATTTTTATAACATATTAGCTTGTATTATGTAATGTTACTTAAATGAATCATATATTTGATCATATGATCGTCTAACCTATGGCTCCTCCAATATTCTGCATAATTATGTGGTAATCAACTGCTCAATTAAATCATGTAATTCCACCGTCCAAAAATTGTGTACTTTATTAGATTTTCAATCATCTCCCATGTTTGTAACTAAAGCTTTTAGTAATTATTATTCTTGCCTCTATCTTTGTTGCCATGTAATGAAAGGTTGCTTCAATGGGCTAAAACAAACCAATTGAGGAATATTAAAAATTAGCCAAGAATACAAAGAAATAATTAGAGCTAGGAAGACATGCTAATTATTACAAAATATGATATAAAGATAAAACATAAATATAGTGTTAGCCACTAATTTTGAGATATTTGTCAAAAGAAGATGCTAGCATTCAATTTTATATACATTTATTATGCAGATATGCGAGAATTTGCTATGGTTAACAATAATTCAAAACGTGCAATTAAAAAATTTGGAAAAATGGAAATGTTTTACATGCTCCATTTCTATGTGCATGTTCTGTTCACTTAAAACACGCACAAATGGTAATCTTTCTTACATAGTTTTCATGAAGGTGAAGATAAGTGTCATGTCCTTAATGAAGCTCCAATCTTTGTAAATTCTAGATACACAAATAAGATTTGAATTTTTTTAACTCAGGCAGACCAGTTATGTCGTTTACTTGAAAGGTTCTGATTATGGAGATGGCGATAGCAACGCTGCAATAGTGACATGTTGAGGCGTGGAGGGTTTGAGGTGGATAAGGGAGGTGGTACTGGAAGGGTTAAGCAATAATCTTATGATGGATGGTGGAGCTTTTTCAAAGCTGAGATTTGGAATTCTAAGAGTCACTTGATCTGGACATACAGGTGGGAAAAATTAATTGAGACAAGAGAATAAATTTGACTTGTTGAATTAGGAGTATTTCTATCAGGTTAGAAAAAAAAATTATTTGTCATTGCAGATTTTAAGATAAACCCCACATCATTAATTAAATATTCTCCTAGTGGAAAGGATCTACAATTACATCAAGTGTAAACATAGCCATTCTTCGTAACGTTGAGGCAATTAGTACACTTAATTTTTTGTTCCTTCGAGTTCTTTTTTTTATATAAAAAAAATATTCAATACGTCTTTAAAGTAGGAAAGAGAATAATGTAATAAGTAATCCAATTCAACATTACAAAGAAAATAAAAAGCTACCTCCTTAGGGCTAAAAGTGAAAGTTAACTAACAAAGATTACCCAAATATGCCTAGTCGGAAAAGCACACCACCAAGCAAGTATGATAGTCATCCCATAAGAAGTGTTACCTCCTCTGCCAAAGGAGAAACTAATCTAATCCAAGCCCTCACTCCACCCACAGGCCACAACACATAATATTCATCCACATAATATCAATTTGCTTGACCTTTCCTACTCAAATTGTGCTTTATTGTTCTAATAACCTCCTGCTCATCACCTGCAGCCTTCGACACAACCGCCTTTCTCACCTTCCAAGCATCACAAGCCTCTGGGGAAAAGACATCCTTCGCATTCTCATTGCCATCCTGATTCACCTCCCCCCTCCCCCCCTTTAGCTATCTTATTTGATTTTTGCTAGCTCGTTATCGTGGACATTGTCTATGCTATTAATGATTGGCCCTTCAAAGGAGTCATTCATCTTCCATCCGCAAAGTTGCTAGCTCGTTAGAGCATTCTTTTCTCTTTTCTTTTAAAATGGCTCGCTCTTCAAAAGTAAAATATAATACAAAATGAAAAAAAATGGGTCAAATGGTTAATTTGCTTCTAAGAAAAGATATGGAGCACTCGCATACAATCTCTTCAATCTGTTGACTCTAAAAAGGGTTGATGTAGCATCTTATTCAATGATAGGAGTTCTTAAATTTCAAAAGACTTCTAGAAATTTTAGAGCTTATCTATAAATCCCAAAGCTTCTTTAAAAATTGTAAGTCTTCATATACAAATTGTAGAACTCTTCCATAAATTTTACACTTTTGTGAAAGTTTACAGCATATCAAAATACTAGAATTATTTTACAAATTTTAAAATTACCATTAAAATCATTAGAATTCTCTAATAATTGCATTTGTAAATTTTCAAAATATCAAATAAAATAAACATGACTGTAGTGCCCTCCCTCCCGTTTTTGGCGTAGAAAAGGTGCTGTAAGATCAATATTAATAGAATTTGAACTCAGATCTTTAATAACAATTTTTAAAAGTTTGTATTAATTATAGGATGTATCGGCTACGATTAAGGTTCAATTATCTTGAACTGTAATCCTAGTACTGCACAAGCAAAATTAAGGTTCGATTACGTGCCAAATTTGCCTAAACAAAACAAAAAGTCTGTGTGCACAAGAAAAGAAAAAATCGTGAACTTTTACACAAGTGTTTGGATAAAAATGTCTCTGAACTATATAAAAAGTAAAAAATGCCACTAAATTTTTTTTTTGGTTTTTTGGGGAGCTAAACATTGCCAATAAACTTGTTTGTGAAACTAGTAAATGTCATGATGACCGGCTATGAAAGATATTCAGGTGAGTCATTGAGAAAATTGTATTAATCAGTAAAAACCCATGTATATGGGCTTGGACGAATTGGACAAAAGGAAAAATGCTGAAATTTCACATATGAGCCTTTGTTCGCACATTCTCTCTCTGTCTGTCTCTCTAATATTTTAAGCAAACCCTATACTCGGATTTGCAAGCAGTAGTTGATGAAGAAGAAGGAAAGTGAGCGGGGTCATTTCGATGCATTTGGAAGAAGCAATTTAAGAGGAATGCGTGAAGGTACGTTTAACATTTCAAAATAAATTCGCAAAATAGCAAATTATAGTTCTCGAAAGGTTGATTTTGTGTGGGGAGTGCAATTATCAAATTAATGTTACAGCTTTGGGCCTAATTTAAAGTCAACTGATCTTGTTAGTGTTTTAACATGAAACCCTGATTGCTTAATTTGGTGAGAAAGAAGAAGAGATTGAAGATATTGAAGGAAATGTGTAAAGGAGTTATTTTATTAAAATATGAAAATATTTTTAGTTTTCCTTTTCCTTTCTTATTTAATACTCACAAAATTTGCAAAAACTAATTCAAAAACATATTGGAACTTGGGTAATATATGGACACAGTGGCATTTGTAATTTTTTTTGGGGTTACATTAGTGGCATCGAGTAGCTCAATAGAATTTTGGGGGCATTTTTTACTTTTTAAAATAATTCAGTGACGTTTTTATCCAAGCACTCCTTGTGAAGCCGATAAGAACCCACACAAAGATACCTTAAGTTATATGTAAACTATTTTAATGACCTTTAATTTTTAGAAATGACTGTAAGGTACCCTCACTTATTTACTAACTAACAGAAAGGACCTTCAAAGTTTACACAAACTATTTTCTAGTCAATTCTACTATTTTAATTTACATGTAATGCTCATAATTTTGTATATTTGTATATTTTGCCTTAATCCTTAAAAACTTGCTTTTAAAATTTTCATTTTTGTGCATGTGATTTTATGTTCATAAGTAGTATTTGAAGCCCTCTTTTTATTTCGTATCAGAGCCACTGAAGCAACAAATAATTGAGTTAATTAAGTTAATTAATAACTAATTAAGCTAATTAATTGCATTTATGCTTAAATCATATCATGTCCCAAATTATTCATATATTGTGCACACTTCAGATGGATCCACTTCAGTAGAACCACAATTTAATTATATCACTGATATTGGTTTTGAATTAAAAGTAAAAATTTAACACTTTGTTGCCTCCAGTTTTGATGCATGAATTGTTTGGTCCAGGTTTCGGAAAAATTAACACTTCGGCACCTCCAGTTTTAGTGAAAGTATTTTTTGGTGCGTTGCATCATTATTTTGGCCCCTAAACTTTAGAAGTTACAAAAAGGCCCTTGAAAAGTGTAAAATATGCAAAAAAATTATTTTTAGGGTCTTTTAAGAAATATGCTTGTTTTATATGATTAGACTTCTTATAATGATTTTCTGGTACTAGTTATCACAATATACTACTTATATCATAAATATTATACTTTATGTGGTTATAGGTCCACCATGCTTAGCAAAGTAATTAAAATTTAATTAGAGAGTTTCGACCATTACCTGAACTTAGTCGGTGCTAGACTTTGGCGTTCCTCTAACTTCCAGTTCATAGAAATTGATAATCTTAACAACACCTTCATTAGATCAAGCACAATATAGATCTGTTTTGTTTCCTACCTCATACAATAGTCACTAATTAAGTTTTATATTTTAAAGGATAGTGAGATTTTAATCAAGAAATTATAATATTTAAGACATAAGGTTAAACCAAATAACATTTCCTACTGGGAAACTTCTTTTATTAAAAGTTTGAAAATGGAAATATTATAATGGAGAGTTTAAAGAGGGACTAAAACTACTAAAATCATCAGAGATGCTTGTTCAAAGAGAAATGGGGAATCATGACTTCTCTTTTACTCAAGCATGCTCAAATGACTGTGTCCCTTCTCAGTACTCAGCCTTTCCTTTTATAGAAGGGTTGGACTAGGATGCCCCAACGGCTATAATACACAATGATTTTACACATGGTTACAGTTACATTCACATGGGTTATAGTAGAATGACTTATTTTACAAATCTGACACTTGTCAAAATAGTACAATAATAAACCAATCACGTTTCAGAGCTTTTTAATGTTAACAAGACTAGTCATCATTATTGAGATTTTGTATGTTTTTTCTCTAATAATATCTTTCAGACCATCATTATTCGAATAATGATCAAAGTTTTCATCAAATTGAAGATGTTCTTGATCCTATTTCTCAAATAATTCATGGAAATATTTCTTTTCTTTTTCTGATAAGAATTTTTCCGCTCCAATATCAAAGAGATAATCAAAGACATCTTCCGAAGTCACTCCCTCTACCTTTACATATTCATTAAATTTATTGTGATAAGCGAAAGTAGTGCTTTCACAATGCATTAGTATTTTTCCTCGTTCAATCAATGCCCAAATTTGATGTTAAACATTGTAAAAACCAATGACTCTTGCTAAAACAGGATCAGTAACTCATTCTCGTCGCTCTGGAAACGATTCCTGTTGTCGATCATTGGGGTCGTTGAAATCAACTACCTGAACCAAATAATGAGCTGGCTTGACTTTTTCATTTCCATACTCGATTAGAGCACAATGTTCCTCCATATATAGGCTTCTATTATATGAAATTTTTGTTGGACCATTAGGAGTTGTAAGAATTCAATGGATCCTTTTGAACATGCACTTTTAAAACTAAGTTAGTCTTGAAAAAAATGAAAATTTTGGATCTGAAAATTTCATAAAGTAAATTATCATCCCGTACTCACATGCTCTAATGACGGGGTCATTTAGAGAGATTGAATTTATTGAAAAACTAACATCGCCAGACTTATTGGGAAACTAGATTGTAGTACTCCATGATTCTTAAATATCATAAGAATAATTATGATAATAGTTGATGCAGGCTGCATGCTACTCATTGAACCATTTTTCTTGAATATTAGAGTTTTTTTTTGGATATCATGAGGAGACCTTAGGTAATTAATTTGTAACTCTAGAAGGAAAAATCTTTGAGCTACTAGGTAGGCAGAAGATAGCGGACCAAAATATGATATACTTTTTGTACAGAATTCCAAATCATCTATAAGGAATTTACTAGAAGGAGAAACTTGTTCTAGTAGTAATGACATTTCATATTAGATTTTCTCTTTTTCCTACCGGAGTTCTACTTTGATGATCATCATTAGTGAGTTCTCAAGTTAAATTATATGCTACAGGGTTCTTCGATCCCCGTATATGTTTAATATAGAAGAAAAACTGGTTAAGCCATAATTGCTAATGCGAAAGTCACCCTAGTGTTTATATATTTGATAAATTTTTTTTCACAAAACCAAGTATTCCTTTATAATCAGTGCGAAAAAGATTAAAAACTTTTCAATTTCCCTTATGAATGTAAGGATTTCTTTTTCCATCGTGGGATAGTTGCATCTTGTCTTATTAAAACTTCCACTGCAATATTTGCAAAGTTTTGCTCCTTATTTGATTTTGAGTACTACATCCTAGTACTCATTGCTGACATCTGTCTCAAGAATCAAATTATCTCCTTAACTAGACAAATTAAGAACAGGGAGATTTTTACACTTTTTTTGAAGTTCTGGACAATCTTTGAATAACTAGGATATATGCCCAACTTATTTCTTTCTTGAGTTTTTACTGCAATGGCTTTCTCAGTTTAGTTAAATCTTTAATGAAATTTGAAGCATAATCCTTCTAACTGCTTCCTATCTTCAATCTGTTTAGGAAAATTTTCTATTTTTCTCAAAATATATTTTTGTAGGATGATTTGTCCAACTTTTATTTCTGCACCGAAAAACTCAATCTCCTGTTTAGCGTAAATGTACTTATTCTTACCAAGCATAATATCATGATTAATGCATGTTTGGAAGACAGTTAACACATTATCTTTATGTTATTCTATGGTTTTGAAAAAGATAAGGATATCATCGATATAGACTAAACAACAGTGATTAAGATATTTGAAGATGTTATCCATTTTTCTTTGGAATATTTGAGGTGCATTCTTTAGGCCAAATGACATACTATCCACTCATAATTATGGAGCACTAAATGCATTTGAAGGAATGCTTTTCTGATCCATTTTTATCTATGAGTATCTGCTTTTGGAATCCATTTGTGAGAACCAAGAAGCTCCTTAAATTCTATTAAAAAGGATTATGTTATTAGGAATACAATAACCATTAAAGATAATAATGTTTTGTAATTGATTACCATTCTAGGTTTTCCTCTTTTTCTTCAGCGTGATTTCTTATCATAAAAACGAGATTGGTGTTAGGACTCTTGCTATTCCTTATTAACCCTTTATCCAAAAGTTCTTTGATTTGTTTATCAAATTCTTAGATGTCCTGGTATGTATACACCATTTGCTTGACTCGAATAATAGCATTGGAATTTAATAAAGAAATCTTTGCAAATGTCTTATCTTCATCTAAAATTTTAAAGAATTATCAAAGTAGAATTCCTTACATAATTGATTTTGTTATTTAGTAATTTGCTCTTTTACACATAGGTCAAGTAGTGAGATTATTAGTGCTATTTCATGTTGTGCAAGCACTACCTTCTCACCACACTGGCTACGTGTAAACTCGATCTTCTGATGAGTGTAAGCCTTAATTAATTGTTCAGTATGAACTGAGTGACTATTGATTGTAAATATTATTTGATTTATAGTCTGTGCGCATGGAGAATATAATCTCTGAAAATTATTTCTAATAATCATATCATGAGAGGGTTGATCAATAGCCCATAGAACTGTTATAATGCATTGGACTCCTCCTAATTCTATGAATAACCCTTCTATTGTGGCTCATAATGCTATTATCAGCTATCTTTACTTATAAAGGATTCTTGGCTTTTTTTCACATAAATTCTAGAAATAACGATCTTTTTTTCAAAGTATACAGAACAACCGCTATCTATATAGGCACACAATTCATATTTATTATATCCCTTTAAGCATACCTTATTGAGTTATAGATGTTATTACGATTTACATTGGTAGCTTCAGAGCAAATCTCTATAGTCATATTTTTGACTAATTTATCTTTGTAGATCAGCTCACTAACAGTTCTTGTTTTATACCCAATGACTTTTCTATCTAGACTTATACTTCGGTTTACTATGTCTTGCGGGTTCAAAACTTATTCTACTCATTTTACTAGTTATGTTAATTGTATCATCTTCTTTAAGCTCTTCTTTAGCTGATGAAGACCCTTTTTCCTATTTTGATTTTGTACTTGTGCTTTTTAATAATTGGGGTTTAATGGTAATTTTACTATTCTCATCAATTTTTATCACATTTTTCTTATTGATTTTTGTATGGTTGGCAAAACTAGATATCCATGAACAATTAATCTTTATCTCATGCGGATTGGATTTAATTCTCTGGATGTTTTGCATAAGGGTAGGAATTTCGAATTTTTTTGCCTCTATCATTATTACCTTAGTCTTTAGATCTATAGTTTTATCTAATTTGTAGATAATATTCCAGAATGTCCTTAATGGATATCCTTTTCTTTTTATATTCATCCTAACTATTTTTATCTTAAGAGACAGAAAGGTTTTACTAAATTCATCTTTTAGACTCACTTAATATCTAGGTCGACAATTGAATCCTACTGATCCATTACATAAATTGGTTTTAATCCTTGTGATAATTTGATTATTAAATTTAGTATGCCTATATCATAGAGCAAAGTATAAAGATTAATATCTTTGCCATAATATTGTAATCGAGTTATTTGAACTTAGACACTTCCAACATGGATATACTTGTACTTTCTATCTTTGTTATGCTAAAGGATATTTTTCCAATTAATGAGATTAACTTTGCCTACATCATATTCACAATCTTTTATTTCTAAATCTTCTTCCATCATTTCACAATACATACTTACTCTTCAATTGAAAGATGGATTTTTTATAGATCATGCCTATCTGAATTATGGGAAGAACCACTCTCCTTTGACTTCTTTGTTCTCATTTTCTATAACAAATTCTTCTCCTTGAAGATCGTCAGGACTAATCGAGCTACTTTCAATCATATGATTGATTTCTTCATAATCACTTTCTTCATATTCATTGTCCAATAAAATTTCAACAATTCTTTTGTTGTTATTTAGGGTTAGGTCTAGTGCTTCTTTCTTGTTAAGCTCAACATAATCTAGGCGACCGAAAGTTTCAATAAGCTTGTTGTCCTTCCTATTTTTGCATACATTAGCATATGACCTACTTCTCCACACACCCAACGCTTACAGTTATTTTTCCCTACAGGACAATAAGCAGCTTTTCTAGAAAATATTTATTTTTTAGGGCTTGGTTTGTTACAATATTTTCTTCTATACTTTCCTCCTATTTCCTTATTAAAGCTCTTTTTCTTATAAAATTTTCTTTTTCTTTTCTTTCAGGTTCCTTTCCCCATGGGTGAGGTGAATTTCAACAAGCTAGAAATTACTTCTTAATTTTCTTTTGTTTCTGAGATCAAGACATTAATCATTAACCCATTTTCTTAAATAAGAAATTCTTGAACCAAAAGTATCAATGATATTTGTTTTCTCATTACATGCAATGTACTTTTCATTAATTATAGAATTTATTAGATTTCGTAATTTGTCATAGAAGATACCAAGATTGATTTCATTATTCTCAATTTTGTAATAATATTGACTAAATTTAATAATATAATTTTCTAGATATCTCATATCCTATAATTCTATGTTATTAATCTTTCTTTACCATTCTCTTGCTTTTTCTTCAGAATCAAGTTTGCTGCCGATGAATTCAATTTGGATCTCCTTAAAATATTTTTGAACACTGTTGCTGGTATTTCCATCATTCTTAATGCATTTTTTTGCTATTCATTTAATGAGTCATGCCTATTAGCTACAGTGTCCAAAAAACTATATTTGATGTAGTTTAGAAAATTTGCAGCAATTCATATAATATTTAGGTTTAAGACACTATTTAAGTCTCTTTTCCAGTGCTCAAATATTTCCTCTCAAACACAAGCACTATTTATGTTCAAAATATATCCCGTTTGGCTAATTAGAGTAAAATCAATTTTTTCAAAGATTGTAGTTTTTCTTGAGATAAACGCTAAGAAAAAATTGGTTGCATGTTCTACAGGAACATATCTAGGTCTCATAAAATGAGTATTTCTTCTAGAAGGTTCATCAAATTATTCAGGCTTAGGAATAGCATTGTCAACTAGAATGATCTCTATTTTACCTAAGTCGAGTACTTCTCCAGTCTTGTTCAAAATTGATCTCATCTTTAACAACCATTTTGCCACATTTTTTATCTAGTTTTTGTCTAACCTCTTCTAATGGAAACATATTAAAATCTTCTAGTTTAATGAGATTCATTTGTCAATATATTTCTTCGTCTAATTGGATATTATTTGTCCTTTCATTATCATTAGATTACGCGTCATATTTATCACTAATTGTAGCCATGATCTTGTTTAATTCTTCTATATTTTGTTCTTTCTCAAAGATATTCTATAGTTCTTCAAGAGTATACTATTTATACTCTATCCTCTTCTTCTTTTTCTACCTTTTCAGCCGATTTTTTACCTAATTTTTTCCCTACTTCTTTTTGGATTTTTATATCATGCAAAGGAAATGAATTTTTATTTTTTGGGTTTTAGAAAGGATATTTATGCTAAAACAGAGTGCTAATACTTAAAATTGATTTTCCACTGTGTTTAATTTCATTAACTAAAGAAAGATGGATTGGATAATTGCTTCTTAATCTCCTTAATTTCAGTCTTAATTTTTGTTAATTCAACTTTTAATTTTAAAAATATATCAATGATATAGTTTAATTGATGTTTTACTAAAGTGGTTCCTTATGCTGAATGGACAATGTGTGAATAATTAGAAGCAAGACAAGCAGGTGATGATTCTAGCGTTAACATAGTTAATTAGCTTAATTAATTTTTAATTAGCTTAATTATCTTAATTATTTTTGCTCACTTGGCGATGATACCAGAAGAAAGAGGGTTTTGAGTAGTACTAGTGAGCTAAATATTACATGCACAAATTTAGTTTTTTCGAAAGTAAGTTATTAAGGATTGAGATTGTATTTGCAAATATGAAAAGTTTTGGGATTTATATAAAAATTTCAATATTGATTTGTCCCCCGAAAGTTAATAGCACAATAACTCAATGATTCTAGTAGTAAACTTTTCAAAAAGCTGGTCTTGCAAATGAATACACCAAAGTTCAATGGTCCCAAATGTGAATTACCCATTAAAAGCTGACTTAGTAAAAATTAGGACTGAAGTTAAGGAGGTAGCAATTATATGTAATATATCCTTTTTTTTAATCAACTAAGTCAGACATAGTGGAGTAGGTATTAGTATTCTATTTCAGCATAAATATCACTTTCTAAACCTAAAAAGCAAAATTTCATTTCTGTTGCAAAATATAAAAATCAAAAAAGAAGTAGGAAAATTTTAAAAATTAGAAAATGAAGAGGAAGAAGAAGAAGAAGAAGAAGGGGAGAGAGGGGGCGAGAGAGAGGGGGGATGGAATATATGTAGTACAATCTAGGAAAGTTACAAAATATGTTTGATAAAGAATAAAATCTAGAAGAATCAGACAAAATCATGGGCGCAAGTAGATAAATAAGGAGGGCTATTTGTTGATAATGAAGAGACAAATAATGTTCAGTTAGAAGAAGAAATATATCAATAGATAAATCTAATTAAACGAGAGGATCTGAATGTCATTTTTTAGAAGAAATTAGGAGAAAACTGTAGTAAAAACATGAAGATTATTTTTTGAAAGTGAAATCAATGAAATTGGTGCAATGTTTAACATTGTCGAATTTGAATCCAACTTAGTTAATAATGTAATTCTGAAAACTGTGGAGTTTGGTGAATCATCTAGAAGAAATACTCATTTNATATGACTTAGATATATTCCGACACGACGAACAACCAACTTTTTCTTTGGGTTCATCCCAAGTAAAACCACATCCTTGGAAAAAATTAACCTTACTCTAATTAGC
>NCQV01040337.1:0-12214 GCA_002740545.1 Lophocereus schottii
GGGGCTACACAATAGGGGCTGACACTAACAAAGATCGAAGCTTTTCAAAAGCTTGCGCGTAAGACTCATCAATCACAAAAGAAGCATCTTTGGTAAGAAGATTAGTAAGTGGGCAAGCCACTTTACTAAAATCCTTAATAAATCTCCTATAAAAACCAGCATGACCAAGGAAAGATTTGACTTGCTTCACAGAAGAAGGCACAGGCAAATTAGAAATTAGATCAACCCTGGCTTTATCAACTTCAATTCCTTTTTTGGACACTTTATGTCCTAAAACAATTCCTTCTTGGACCATGAAATGACTCTTTCCCAACTCAAAATAAGATTCACTTTTTCGCATCTTTTCAGCACAATAGATAAATTAACAAGACACACATCAAAAGAAGAACTAAAATAGAGAAATCATCTATAAACATTTCCATGAAATTATCAATATAATCAGAAAATATGGCCATCACACATCTCTGGAATGTGGAAGGTGCATTACACAACCCAAAAGGCATCCTTCGATAGGCAAAGCCACCTGATGGGCATGTAAATGTGGTTTTCTCTTGGTCCTCAGGATGGACAGGTATTTGGTTGTAACCAAAATACCCATCTAGAAAACAGTAAAAATTTTGTCCAGCTAACTTTTCCAAGGGAAAAATTACCATCGCTTGTGACAGAATTCAATTTCCTGCAATCAATACACACCCTCCAGCTCGTGGTCTATCCAGTGGGAATTAATTCACCTTCATTATTCTTAACCATAGTTATGCCATATTTCTTAGAGACCACTTGTGCTGGACTGAACCATTGAGTATTAGAAATAGGGTAGAGAATGCCTGCATCTAAAAGCTTTACTACCTCTTTCTGAGCAACTTCTTTCATGTGGGTGTTCATTCTATGTTGCATTTGCCTAACAAGTTTAGCATCTTCCTCTAAATGAATTTTGTGCATACAAATTGCAGGACTAATCCCTTTCAAATCATCAACAGATCATCCAATAGCACCCTTATGATCAAACAAAATACGAATCAATTCGTTCTCTTGATCACAAGATAGAAGAGAAGATATAATAACAGGTAGGGTCTCTTTGGGGCCCAAAAATACATACTTGAGTGAATCAGGAAAAGATTTTAACTCAAGTTTAGATGGAGAAACAACAGAATGTGGCATAGGAGAACTAGCCAAAGGGGGAAGAGGTGCATAAGTGGACACCCAGGAGGAAGACTCAAGATGAGGAGTGGAGTCAAAAGTAGAATTCATCTCACCTATCATACTTCCTAAGTCAAACAATCTCAAATCCTAATGGGAAAGACAGATTCCCAAGGGATCATTGCTCAGAATAGCAAGTAAAGCCTCTTCAATCATCTCATCAATCACATCAACAAAGAAGCATTCAGATTCATCTTTAAATACAGGTTGAGTAGAAGCTTTGAAAATGTTAAGCCTAACCCTCATGTTCATGACCGAGACATCCATCACTCCCGTCCTACAGTTAATGGTAGCATTAGCTGTGGCTAGGAAAGGACATCCTAAAATAAGAGGGATCTGTTTAGAAGCATGACTAGGGTCCATGTTCAATACAACAAAGTTAACTGGAAAAATCCTTTATCAATTTACACCAAGACATCATCTATTCTCCCCCAACGAGTCCTAACCGACCCATCAGCAAGCTGAAGGGTACGGTTGGAAGGTTGCAGTTTACCTAATCCCAACTCTCAGTAAACAAAATATGGTATCAAATTGACACTAGAATCCAAATCCAAAAGCGCTCTTTTAATTTTGTGATTGCCAATAAAACATGAAATGGTAGGGACACTAGGATCCTTAAACTTAGGTGGAGTATCAAATTTTAGAATCGAACTCATTGTTCACTTAGAAGAACCTTTTTAGACTTGTCATCTGTAGATTTTCTTTTAAAATTGCACATGTCTTTAAGGAACTTAGCATAGGTTGGGATCTGTCTAGTTGGTTCCAAGAGGGGAAGATTGACTTTAACTTGCTTAAAGGCCTCTGGGATGTCATCTTTTTGTTTGTCTTTTTTGGAAGGGAACGGTGCATCCAAAGCTTGAAGGTAAGGAACCCTTGGCTTATATGCTATAGTGGGGTCAGATATAATAGGAGAAGGGGATGGGTCGTTCTCTTTTTCAATCTCAAGGTCACTCTCGATGGTCTTAAGTCCTTCATCTTTATCATGTTTCTTCTCACCCACCTTGTTATCCACTTCTTTATCACTCCTAAGAACCATTATAACTTTCAATTGTTCAAATTGTTGACATTTAGGGTTCTGTACGGGGTGACTTGGAAGTTTTTCTTCTTCTCTTTTACCTACAGCTATGGCTAGTTACCCAAGTTGGGTTTCTAATCTAGTTATAGATTGTGAGTGAGAGTCAACTATATGCATTTTGGACTCAATGCCTTGGACCTTAGAATCAACATTTTGCATAACAAAGTTAAAGTTGCAAGGGCAGAAATTACCTTGTCTATATCAGAGTTCCCAGATGGAGCTTGATGGGAAAAAGGAGGGGTATATCTCTGATTTTGAAAACCAGGACGGGTAGGTCTGCTACACTGGGTCTGAGGATTCTCGAAATTTTGAGACCTCTATGAAAAATTAGGATGATTCCTCCAACCATGATTATAGGTATTAGAATAAGGGTTGTTGGATGAAGGAAATCCTTGGGCAATATTCACTTGTTCAGTCACACAGCCAGACTTACCAATACATGGACAATCAACAGAAGCATGCATGGGACTAGCACAAATCGAACACACATCTTGCATATTAGGGGCATTAGACACTTTATTCATGTACAATAATTGATCAAATTTCTTAGCTAAACCATCAACTTTACTAGAAAGATCAATCGAATGTGAAACCTCATAAACCCCCCCTTTACTTCCTAATTGCTTAGGCAAATCAGAATGTGAGGAAGTAGCATGCAAGTGTGAATTTTCACTCCAATATTCAAATAATTCCTGAGCTTCTTCAGGAGTTTTGTTCAAAAAACTACCACTACATGATGCATCAACCATCTGCCTATTTATGCTCATCCAAGCCAGAGTAAAAACTCTAGAAAAGTTGCCACATAGGGACCTCATGATAAGGACGACATTGCAACAACTCTTTAAACTGTTCTCAATTTTCATGTAATTGTTCATTTTTATTCTGTGAGAAGGTGGTTATAGCACGTTTTAAGGTAGTCAGTTTACCAATACAGAAAAACTTTTTTAATAATTCCTTTTGTAATTGATCCCAAGTGGTGATATTGGTCTTAGTGTCCAACCAAGCTTTAGCTTTATCTTTTTAAAAAAAAGAAAAAAACCACAAGCGAAGAGCATCAGTGGAGATATTATTTAAAAACACAGCGGAACAAATCTCTAAGAATGCATCAACATGCTTGAAAGGATTTTCAAACTCTAGTCTATAAAACGACGGGAGCATCTGGATAAGAGAATGTTTAATCTCAAATGGTACCGTAACAGTGGGCATATGTGATCGTGTTGGTGAGTCATAAGTGGGAGGAGTGAAATATTTCTTAAGTTGCTTAGGTGGTGGGGTTAGTTGTTCAACCATCTTGTTCTTAGATTCCTTTTTCTTAGCTTTCATCTTACAAAGAGAGTGTTCAATTTTGGGATTATATGGTTCAAGATCTAAGTACAAAGAACGTCTACCAAGCATATATCAACAAACAAAAAAAAAAAATGAAATCACCATAATAATAACCACCAAGCAAAATAAAAGAGAAAAAAAAGAGAGATAAGAAGAGCAAAATAAGAAGAAAAAAATAATAAAAAATAAACAAATAAAAGAAAGAACCAAGGGAAGGGGGAAAATAACAAAAAATAATAAACCAAAATAAAGAAAAATAATAGAAAATAAAATAAAAAATAAAATAAATAAAAAGCAAAGAAAATAAAACGGAAAGGGATTATTAGACTAGGTATAATAAATAAAAGAAAAAAAAGAAAAAAAGTTAGATTAGGTTGTTAGATTAGTGGGGAAGAGGGGGAAAAAAAATAGATTAGGTTAGAAGGGATAGTGAAAATAGTTAGAATAGAAGGGAGCGGGAAAAAATAAGATGGTTAGATCAGGAGGGATTGGGGAATTAAATAAAAAAGAAAAGGGAAGGGGGTGGAGAATAAATAAACAAAATTGCTAGATTAGCAGGGAAGGGTGAAAAAATAAATAAAAGGAACAGAAAATTCAAAAATGACCATTCGTTCCCCGACAACGGCGTCAAAAATTTGATGTGAATTTTATATTCAGTTTTAAAACTCTTTTTATTTACAAGTGCACAAGGTTAATTGTAGACAAGCGAGTATAGGGGTGTCGATCCCATAAGAAACAATAGCAATTTTAAATTTATCCTTTCTGATTGTAAAGAATAATTCAATTTATGAGTTCAATTATCAAAATCAATTAAGGAGCAAAATAAGAGTAAAACGTCAAGAGATTGGAGAGAAATCAATGGGAGAAAGATCTAGGACTTTGGATTTCACCTTTGATGCTAATATTGATTTACTAATTCAAGTGGGAATTCAATTTGTCAGTTGTTCAACCCAAGCTATAAGCATTAGGCCATAAGTCAAAAAATGGTCATTATTATCAAACAAGATTATTTATCAAGTGGCTTAACATGAATTATTCTTCTTAGACATAACTCATCTAATTTTTAGCATAAATTATTCAATTGAAATAATTATAATTTTAAGTCCAATTACATAATCATCATATTAGCCTATAAGGTCTTATATTCATTTGAGATAGCAAATTAAACTATTGTAATCAACATGATTAAACATTAGTATTAAGATGCATCAATTGACTATGATCAAATATAAACTCAAGATTATGTAAAAGAGACAAAAATAACCCCATAAGAAATTAGCAAAAGAATATTATTACCAAGAATCCATCCTAATCCTAGAATGAGTAGTTTAGCTGACCAGAGTTAGTGAAAACACCATTAGAGTTGGTATATTTCACTTCCTATGTCCAAACTTTGTACTCAATCACACAAATGATACAATCGAATGTAAACTCTTAAATTTGACTCACAAATGAGATGAGAAGAGAAGAGACAAATAGCTAACAAAGCTTATTTTCTTCTTAACTCCTCAACCCAAATTATTTTATCCTACAACAATACTCTCAACTCTCCAAAGAAAATATAATATGGAAGATGAGAGAATGAGAAGAATGCATGTATGGATGTGTGAGTGTGCGTCAACCCATAGCCCCTTTTATAGTGGAAAATCCAACCCCTTTGGGTACACCAAGTTTAATAAGAATCAACTCCAGTTAATTTTGGGATGTTACATGCATGAACATGGCTAGTCATAAGCATCAAATTTAATTAGCTTTTGACTAGGTTAACAAGTGGTGCATGTGGAGGAATAAACAAAACAGTTGGGCTGCTATGGGGTGCCGAGGCTACAATATGAGCTGCACACTAGGCCCATACGGAGGGAGAAAGAGAAGGAGCAAAAGAAAGGGGCTGGGGGCAAGGCGGCTGGGCTAGAGATTGGGCCGAGCTGCTGGGAAGGTGGGGCAAGGATGGCCGTGAAGAGAGAATGAGAGGAGGACCAGGCTGGGGGGATGTTTGGGCCCCGAACTTTACTGCACTAGTAGGCCGTAGTTGTCAGGCCGCGCCTCACAGGCTTGGGCCGTAAACTAGGGCGGCCGACTGGGCCTTTGTTTCTTTTTTTCCATTTTCTTCTTTGTTTTTTTCTTTAGGCTTGAGCTTGGACTGTAAGTATTGCACATATGAGATATCTGAGTCCAAATTCTTCTATTTTATTTTTTACCTGAAAATTTTATAAATATGCATTATTTACTCATAAAAATATATTTTAAAGACCTAAAAGTAGGTAAAATGAAGGAGAAAATTATATATAAAATATGAATTATCAAATCCACTATAAATAAGCATCACTTTCATCTTCCCACAAACGTCAAGAGGCCCAAATATTGATCATAGGACAGCACCTCTTAGATGTCCAAGGCGAGAGTAATGTCATTTCTTCTATCCATTCCAACTCCTTTGCTAAACAGAACATTCGTTTTTGTATTGTTCATGCTTTGACCTAAAGCTCTCTCATAACTGTGCAGTAGGGCTCGAATCGTGGTTGCTTGGGAAAGGTTAGCCACACAAAAAGTCAGTGTGTCATCGGCAAAGCATAGGTGTGATATTGTAGCGGCACACCCTATAGCCCTCGAGGGCTCCTGTCTCCACTACCTACCGTAAGGGGCCAGTGAGGCCCTTAGAGCAAAACAGGAAAAGGTACGGGGACAAGGCGTCCCCTTGCCGAATCCCTCGGCTAGGTAGAATGTGAACTCGAGGTACTCCATTGACAAGAAATGAAAACGAGGCCGTTCGTGTACACCTCATAATAAGTTCCACCCACCGTTGATTAAACCCTATTCTAACCATGGCGTTGGTTAGAAACAGCCATTCTACACGAGCATACACCTTTGACATATCTAGCTTGATTGCCATAGCACCTTCTTTACTTGTATCCAAGCACATAGCATGGAAACTCACAAAGGTAATGCGTATGTTATCTGTTATAAGACGTCCCTATGTGAATGGCCCTTGGGGGCTTGAGCCTATGTGCAATAACCTTTGTCACAAGTTTATAAGCCATTGCATAAGCTTATCGGCCTAAACTCCGATATAAGCATTGGATTCTGTTTCTTGGGGACCAAAGCAACATAGGTGTGATTTAGGTTCGGCGGAATGGCATGGCCATTCAGAATTGCTAGCATTGCTACGGTTACATCCTCTCCAATGAGTTCCCAGAATCTTTGGTAAAAACAGGGATTCATGCCATCTGGTCCGGGCGCTTTGTGAGGATGCATTTGTTTGAGGGCTATCTTGGCCTCCTTTGTGTAGTTTATACATAGTTTAGTGTTCATTGCGGGAGTGACACAAGGGGATACAGAGTCAATCATGTCAGCGATATCATGGACATTTGAAGTAGTGAAAAGGCCGAAGAAGTAGTTCACGATAATAGCCTCAATCTCCTTCGCTCCGGTCTATTGCCGCCTGTTATCATCAGTAAGGGATTGAATATAGTTCCTACCCCTCCTCATCGTGGCTCAGGAATGAAATCATCTCGTGTATGAGTCCCTGTATTTAAGGTAGGTGGAGCGGGCCCTTCACCACCATAATATTTCTTCCAATTTCTGCCATGCACGTGTGTTACCAAGGATCTCTCTTTGGTGACCTATCTCCCCTGTATTGCCAAGTTGTGTTTCTAGTGTCCGAATTTTGTTTGGACATTGTCAAAATGTTCCTTATTCCATCGTAATAGTTCTGCCAAGCACTTCTCAATCTTTAGTAACAAGCCGCCCATCGAATCCGGGCAAGAGACAGTCCTCCATGCTGATGATATTACGTCATTGATACTTGGATCAGTTGCCTACATGTTCTTAAATTGGAACTGTGTTTTCCGTGTGTTGTTGTCACGTTCTCTCACCTTGCATCGTAGTAAAATAGGTAAATGGTCCTCTATGTCCAAGTATATATGTTGTCTTGGGCCTCCGGAAACATGACAAACCACTCCGTTGTAGCGCAAAACCGGTAAGGGTGCTCCTCCATAACATCCTCCCTACCTCGGTTGTTACACCATGTAAAGTCATATCTCAAAAATCCCAAATCACAGAGGCCATTGTCAATGAAAGCATTCCTAAAATCATCAATATGCGCTTGAGGTCGCAGGGGGCCTCCTTGTTTCTCACAGTGATAGAAAACCTCATTTAGGTCTCCTCTCATAAGCCACAGAAGATCTGAATGTGACTTTAGGTCCACCATTATCTCCCCTGTGTGATATTTTTGTTAACTTTTAGCCCAGCCATATACCCCTGTGAAGCGCCACAACAAGGCCTAGCCATGCCACTATACCATAGAATCAATGTGGTGCGAGGAGTAAGACATCACCGTTAGATCAATACTCCTATCCCATATTAGTGCCAACCCCCCAGCGCCATAGAAATCCCCTAACTGCCTCATGATCGTTTCCATCTCCACCTCACTTCTCTTGGTCTCCAATAAGAATACCACCAAAGGTAAGACCCTTCGTAATAAGGCACGAAGGTCTTTAACTACCTAGGTCTCGCCCAACCACTGGAAGTTTAACATAGGATATTCGTTGATCCTGGCGGGGTTGCGTAGCAACCTCCTCCTGTTTAGCATAGGTGTCACTCTTTCCTGCCTCTACTTCAAGTACTCGAAGCTTATCATGCCCCGACGCCCTCCCTATAACTCCAAGTTTCCTTTTGAATGCTTTACTAGAGGGCATTGCTGCTTCCTAATCATTAATCATCATATGGGCAACGTTATCCTTCTCTAACCCCCTCTCGCCATCACCCGCAGAACTACTATGGGTTGATGAGTTAGTGAACGAGAGTTTTTTAAGAGTATTGTGGTTTGTTCGACGGTTGCGAAATGCTATGAGCAAACCTCTTTCCTCAGGCAATTTGGTCTCGGCCTTCCTCCTTCGAGATTTCAGCAGGGAGGCTCTAAGTCATGCTCCATATTGTAGTTCGCATACTGGGGTTTCTGGATCGAACATCTCGCATGCTGTTAGTATATGGCCTAAGACTTCACATCCGTAACAGAAATCGGGCAATTTGAGGTATTTGAATTTAATTCACATGGACTTCCCATCCACCCTCACCATGACCCCTCTCCTCAGCGATTTCAAGATGTCCACATTAACCCTAAAGCATAAGGCTTTATCCGCCCCAAGGATGTTATCCTCTTCACAACTTACAAACTCGCCTATCTTGGCTCCCATAAATTTTACAAAGGCATTTGTCTGGCGAATAGCAAGGACATCATATACTTTTACTCAAGATCTGGCCTTATCAAAGATTATCTCTGAGAGTTGTTCGATCCCCATCCACTCTTTCATAATGAGTAGATGGCCATCAAAGGCCCAGGGCCCTTCATTGAGAGCAAAGTTCGTATCATTTTGTGAGAAAAGATGAAACAGGAGCAGATTTGTGTCCGTTTCCTTCGCTACCATTACCATTGAGGGTCTCCACACCATTTGTATCACGGTCGTCATCGCCTTGACGCTAAAAGTATTGGTTGTAAGGGATTTTCCCAGAAGACTAAGTGCAATCTCCTCCTTACGTGCTTCAGGGATCTCCTCCTTGTAGTCAACTGCTTCTTCTTCCTTTGTTAGTTTGAGTTTCTCCCATTCAAAGGTCAATTCATCCGCCATGATTTATTCGATGTGTTGTCGCAGCCTGTGGAAGGAACACACCTCGCTTGCCAGGGGAAAGATAGAGTCAACTATCGTGACTGGGGCTATGCCTACGTTAAGGCAAAATTCAGGCACCAAAATCCCCATCGGCCAGGAGGAAGAGGATCACACAACCCAAACGCTAGGGGGCGGTGCTAGGGTTAGAGAGAAAAGAACCATTAATATACAATTATTTGTTAGAATCCACATAATCTTTTTCGTATACGACACAGTTGTTGAACCAATGTCCTTCGCTCCACCCCCCTCAAAAAAACACCTTAAAGAAACTATGCCTTGTTAAACCATGCCATACTCCGTCCGTTCTAAAAAGAATGTCCTTTTTCTTTTTAGAACGTCTCAAAATTTTATCCACTTTCTAAAAATTGGATCATAAATTTATAAATATTTCCAAGCTATCCTTATTGTTCAATTCAAAATTACAGTTAGGGAGATGCTTGTTATTTAAAGCTCACTCTTAGAGCATTCCCAATCAAAGTTTCAAATTTTGGAATTCTACCTTACCACATCAGCAAAAATTCTATTTTACATTCTTTAACTTCTCAAACCCATGGAACGCAAACTTAAATCACCTAATAAAATATTTGTCATTGATCCATCCCATAACATACGAACTTGTTTTTTTTAACCACTAAAATAATATTTTTAGGAAAAATAAAAATAAAAAACAAAAAAAATAACAAAAAGACAAAAAAGGTGGGAATGCATGAAGGAACGGCTGAGCGTTCCTCCTCATGTGACAAAAGCAGAAAGCTCAATTATGGAAGTGACACGTGGCATGTATGTCCTACAAATGGCTTGCGTGTCTTAGGGCGGCGGGTGCTCTTAAATTAAAACATTAAGGATATTTTGGTACTTTAAAAGAGAAATTAATGGCATATAAGATGTGTACAAAGTCAGATGATACTTTTTTTAAAAAGCGGATAGTTTTCAACCATAAAATTTGCGAGGGATAGTTCTATAAAAATCATCCTGCAATGAGCTTCGGCGTGCCCATTCTTGTGCCCATGCGACTTTGCTCATACTAGAAGTGGGTCTTCTTTCCTCCATAATAGTGAAACTTCATTCGATTAATAACCTCGAGTATATCACTTTAAGAACCGTTAACTCAACCCAACACACCATCATCAGGTCACTAATCGATGTCTTTAGTATTAACCATTTCAATTTTCGATTGGCAAGCTATATATATGCTCTCTTATATGCCACCGGTCACATGAATGCATTGACCTAGGTATGAAGGGGGCCTAATCACCCTGCTCAGCCTCGACAGTGGCGCCTTTTTTTTTTTTGCAAGTCAGAGAGTAGTTAACTAAGCTGAGATCGAAAGCTCGGGTTGCAAGCCAGCTAACAGGTGTAGCCAAGTGTGCAACTGGACACCCTTAACCATTCCATGAGCATCCATCTAAAGCGAATCGAAACATACCCCCAACACAAAAGAAGATTATTTCAACTGTTGGCCTCGATATAAAAGATAGGGTGTAATTTATTATCGAAGAGATTTGAAAAGCATAAATGTGATGAAACAACGGAACAAATCTAACAAATAAATTAACTTAGAAGGGATCATTTAAATTAAACGCTTCAAGGAATTCAAAATCTAATGGTGCTAGACTCCTAGTACATTGAGCATAGTGACCAAATTAAATATTGTCATGTATATGATAATGATATTGTTCTGTTTAAGAATATATATATATGTTTTATCTTATGAAAGTGGAAACCATTCTAATGACAAGATTGGAGTACGGATTTCACTTGTATGATAGTATAGATACTAGCTAAGTTAGAATTTCAAGTCAGGAGCGTCGAAATAATAGTACACACAATATAGTCGGGGGGTTGTAGTTGAGTATATTGTTACCACTTTCTTCATTTAGTGGTAAGTTTTTGAATCTAGAAATTAAAGATCATGATGATTCTATAACTATCTTTTTAAAATATGGATTTATTTTGATCTACAAGAAGAAATTCAACATTTAAAAATTCAATTAAAAAATTAAACTCATCATTTTAAACTGCTCTACGATAAGAATTAAATTGCATCAATTAAGTGCCTCGTTTGAAAATAAAAGAATCAGCTGATTAAACTTATTAACCCCACTAAAACCCTAAGTAAAAGCATCAATCATGCATTTATTTGATTTATAAGCATCGGTCGTTGGCAATCAATTTTTCAGTAACAAACAAACATTTACATCTAGTCATTGTTAACCCTTTGCTAGACTCCAGCCAAAACAAAAAATTTCCAAATGTTAATTTTTAGAAAATTCGACAACATGGCACAAACGAGGGACACAAAATCAAATGATCAACGGCGAAAGCTATGTTGCAATCGCAATCTCAATTAACCAAGGGATTCGGCCAAATTATCTTAAGCTGTCAAAACTCAAATTGAAGCAACCCCAATTAATCGCATGCCCCTCTTAAGCACTTGAATTCACATTAATTGTAGTCCAAGAATTAAAGATTCAGGTAATTGGTTAAAAGATAAAGTTGGAATGTCCATGCAGGTTTTATTTTTTAGCTAAGCATAGCAGGAAGCTAAGGACATGGAAACAAATACTATGATATTTGTGTACATAGTAGGGTATTTTGCACTTACCTCCGTTTAGGTTTTTGACAATAATTTTTTCAACCTCGAACTTTTTACATTAATTTCTAACTACCAAGAGATTTTCTGCTTCTGATTTTTAACTACCTTTTTAATTCTTTTTTCCCATACTTTTAACCTAGAGCTTTCGAAAATTAGAGAAAGAATCTAAATCTGGTAAAATATGCAAATAAGCTATTTTTAGGGGGTTTTTTAAGAAAATGTGCTTGTTTTATATGATTAAATTTCCTATAATGGCTTTACTGATACTAGTTATCACAATCTACTACTTATATCATAAATATTGTATTTTCCATTATTATAGGACCATCATGCTTAGCAAAACAATTAAAGCTTAAC
>NCQV01040448.1:7321-20706 GCA_002740545.1 Lophocereus schottii
TATAAGCAGGATTGTTTCATAAAACATTACACAATATGATAATAAATCAGTTCTTATGTCCATAATGCGTCTATGGAAGAAACCATGAACCAAGATCCAAGACACCTACTTGGAAAAGATTATAAGCTTGATTCTTCAGAGGCATACATGACCCTTGCCTATATGGGGGTTCTTAGGGTTTGCCTCGCATGTGGGGAGAAGAGGAGCTGAGATTTTTCTATGTATATTTCTGAGTTGTGACCTTCGATTATCTAAAGAAATGCCTTTTAGAATTAGGGACATTCAGTGTAGCACAAATGATTAAAATACAGAGTAGACATGTTTAGGGAGAATAATAGTCAGGATTTCCGAATGCTTAAACTTACTACTCTAAATTTTGAAGCACATAAGAATATATTACTTTGCTTGTGGCTTAGAGATTACTTTTTCCCTGGAGAGTCAGAGAGATCATTCCCTAAGTTTTGTGGAATTCGACTGGAGACTTGAACTGAAGGCCATTCACCCTATCCTGTAGGAATGTACTAAGTAGTTCTTTCAGGGGTCTTAGGGATCATGGTGGCTACATCCAAGATTCTGGGGGCAATGAAAACTCTGCATTGTTCAAGGATGCCCTACACAATACGTATATGATTTGAGAGGATGATTTGAGTCTGAAATGCTTGAGCTTTTAAGTCAAATGGCACAGGTCTACGACATCCATGTGGGGAAGGGATCTCCAAAGGTCACACTGTTAAGGCCAACATGTCACATAGTTATTTATAAGATCCTTGTGTTTGTAATATTTTTAGGAAGAATGAGAGAATCATAGCTCTTAGAGCTCCCAATGTAAATGCTGGAAGTCACACATGTAGAGCCACGATACATGTCCTAATCAGCTCAATCCAAATCCTCAAGGTTTAAAGAGCACTGACAAGGGCAAGTTAGAGATAAAGGAGTTCTTGCCCTGAAGCAAAGTTTCATTTAGACCATATAGGTTATGACATTCTAAATGATCACCTTGTAGGGCTGGACAGGCTGATACGCTGATTGGCCATGCCTGAAGTTCAGACAGCAAACACAGCCTATGCCAGGTCGAATTAAATAGAGCATCTCCAAAACCCTCACATCAAACCAAATGCAACAAGTTATCTCATTTTGGTGATCAAATGGAATGTCAACGTCATTTTTGTAGAGTTCAGAGATCAATGGCAGTACATGAGGTTACACGGTACTTCGAGCCTTGTTTCAAGATAGCATCAGGACCCCAAAGTAAAAGTTACAGAACTGAATCAGCATAAGTTGTGAAGAGTGCAAAGTTAAAGAAAGATCTCTGTATAATCTGTTGATTTCCTATAAGGAAATTCGCTCTTTTGGGTTCTTGTGTTAGACAGGTTTATTTGAAGGAAATCCAATACCGTGAGTTTACTGAATAAACTGCCTAGCTACCCTCATTGTATTCGTCTCCATCTAAAGACTGTGCTTTCTTTATATTCATATTGTCCAATGTCCACGATACTGTATCTAATTTTTTCGCCTGCAGTCCTACCGAGGAATAGGATAGAGTGTTCAGGTAGAGCCTCACCTTCATATCTCAAGGAGGATGTTTCCTCTGTCTATCTATATTGTCTGAAGTACATGGAAGAAGCAATTTCCATATATGACAACCCAAAGGGAATTTAGGAGGTGGCTGACCGCCCAATCAGGTCAATTATCAGGACTGTCAAAATGGGAAGAAAAAAAAGGTTATTCGAGTTGCATTGAAACCTGACCCGTACGGGTTGATTATCAGGACTGTCAAAATGGAGTAAAAGTGGAAGGAAAAAAAAAGGTTATTCAAGTTGCGGTGAAACCTGTGATTAAGACTAGCCGTGGTGAATATTTGCATTTAATTTGATACAGACAAATACTACAATCAAAAAATGCCGCTTTTCTAATTTGATTTGCTACAGATTTCAAAGACTTCCGCCAGTAGTTAGGACAGCAGTTCCTGTCGATGGAAGATTTGAGCACATCATTCTTTCCTGCAACACTATTCCAGACCATGGCATCATTTGGATAGAAAGAGAATCCCAAATTGCTCTCAATGTAAGTTTCTATATTCTTGGCTTTCCATGCTGGCTGTAATCGAGGAATTTTGTTTTGATTCCAAAATTCAGATTGAACTGGATATGAGGAAGTTCCCATCTTCTATGACCATTAACATCATAAGTCTTATGAATTGCATTAGTGATGAACTCTCATTTTATTTGTACGACGTTAGTTAATGATGGAGAGTGATCCTGTCATGGAGATTCCACCAAACCAGAGGATGGAAAGGCGAGAAAAAATCGCTAGAGAACACAGTCAGGAATATAGACAAGCCCTGGAGAGGGCAGCCGCCTTGGATGTTCCTCACTCTTACATGCCTTCCCCTTACGGGACCTTCAATGATCCTGAGGCAGGAGAACAATTGAACATATCAAGCAGTGCAGGATCACTGGCATCATCAAAGAGGCGAAGGGAGAGTTGGGGAGATTTTGTTGGGCGTCTTATCGACACAGATGAATCTGGCCATATGGTGCTCAAGAAATAATTGCTTGTGAAAACTACAGAGACCGCTCTTCTTTACTAGCAGACGCAAGCATATATCTGTATCTCCCGATACCTTGCCTAGGTGAGATACACACTCGGAGGATGAGTTGTTTATGTGAACCACAGGGACCAAACCCCATGTCAATGATGCATTGCCATCTCATTCTTTCATCATTCTTTTTTTATTACTGTGAATATTAGAAATTTTTGCTTGATCAGAGAAGAGGACACTGTTAGAATGTTGCAGGTTTTATTAATATTGATATGCCTCTCTTTTTGAAGGTAAGAAAGAGTAATTAGTCCCGTCTTTGAACTACATGAACCACTGGTCTGCCATATTCCAATTGGAATCCACGTCTTCAACACCAGTTTCCAAACCCCAAACAACTTTCAGATTAGTATTTAGTGATTATTTGTTCAACAACAACAACAACAACTACTCCCAGTGTGAGTCCCGCTTTCGCGGAGTCTGGGGAGTTTATATAAGATGACTTAAAAGAACACCATGAGAAATTAATATTTCCATTATCGTACTCTCACGCTGAGAAGCAAGAATGCACACCACAAGGACTTCAGATATAGACATGTCTAAGCCAAACCCAGAACAATGCATCCAGGCATCAGTACATTGAAATCAAGATAGATTCAGTAACAATATTGACCGTCAAGGAGGCAAGAGCTGAAGACCTAAGAATTAGGCCGACTGCTTTCCACTAATCTATTCATGTACAATCAATCTGAAATATACACTAATCTGATCATGACAAATCAGCCATCTACTAAATCTGTCACTATACTACAATTCGCATCCTATCTCCAGCCATCCGTAGAAATACTGGATAATTAATCATCCGCTATACGCAGGGATCAAGAACTGCTTCTCCTGCAATAAATCATAAATACATGTCAATTCATGGTTTAGCTCTTTAGAAATGACGACAATAGCAGGTATCCCAGTGTTAGATTTCATTGAATTGGGGTTTGAGAGGTCCAAATGTGTGTACCGCCACCTTTGGCAAGCAAAGAGGTAAAAAATGAAATAACTATATAAGGCATAATAAGTACGTCTCAGGGTCACTCTGTTCCATAGGGAAACCCCAGCAGAAGATTATACAAAAAGAAATTGGTTATAAGCTTGGCTTGATGATCTGACCCAGCTTTCACATGAAAGCCTGTGTTAGTTTTTGTGACTGCCCCTAAAGCCCAGCCAATGCCCAGTGGGTGCTTGGGCTTAGGGAAGGTGTGGCATTTGTTTTTTTTTGGTTTTTGGGCCGAGGAGGGGCTGCTCATGAGATTTGAGAGCCCCGCCCTCATTGCTGAACTGGAGGGGGCCAATCACAGTGAGACTTCCGTTGCATGACTGTCTTATTGGAAGACTTGACTGTGGTACAGCAAGAAATGGAATATAACAGGAATTTTCATCGAAGTAGAGCAGCAAACAAAGTAAAAAGAAAGAACTAAGCACAAAGTAGTCTCACCATGCATCCTCTTGACAAATCTTTCGAACTCAGTGAGATTGTTTCTATCCATGAGTTGGGGGCTGAGCCTATCATATGAAAATGATAGTAAGTGCCGTCCATCAGGGTCATTGAAGGGTTTTGCATTTTCCAGTATTCTATTGTATCCTTCTCTACTGTGGCAAGGAATAGAGTTTTCACCGCCAACAGGAATGCCAGCATCCCAAGCAGCATTCAGCACCTGCAGAATAAGTTTGCTTAAAAATTTTCAGTTGTCTCAAATCTTCAACAATTAATATTCATGCTCACAGGTCCAAATGGTGTGCCTTATTTTTTGCTAACGTGAAGCAGGTCATAAGATCCCTGCTTGGGGGAAAGAAATGGCAAAAAATAATGTGATTAGGCACTTACTTGCCAAGCCAGCCCCTCCGGATCTGATACTGCTTCAGAGGGGTTAGCGAGCTGATCAACCATACCTACTTCAGCAGAAGTGAAGTTCAAAGCGGCACCATGCTTCTTTAGCATTGACATGAGTGCAGAATAACCATCTCGATTGCAGGGATTGTAGAACCCTGCAGTCAATTCAGCTGCATGACTAGCAGTCTTATACCACCAATGCACACCTGATAGCTGCCCAGCAGTCGATTAGAGTGAAAACATCAGCCCATAACATGAAAATCTGAAGATCAAGGATCTCAGTATTAGGCAAAATGTCCAAAATTATTAACAGCTGAATTAGAGTTTAACTCAAACCAGTACGCACACAGAAGTTGTTTTCATCATTTTGAAATAATTTATTTTAACAATTGTCACTCCTCTTTTGATCATTTGTCTGGAAATAGGATCATTTGTCTGGAAATAGAGGACAAAGCAAGAATGCAAGATTTGATGGGGAGGATGCATTGATATTTGATAGGAATGATACGCAAGACTCAAAAAGGCTTAGGAATAACTGTTCAATTTAACAGCCTGATCTCTGCACTACAAACTCAGGAATGGCCAATTAATTCCCATGATGAAAGCTTGGTCCTTGAGTCTTTCCAAATTCCAGTTCTTGATATTAGGAGACAGGGCTTCTCTTCAATCATTTAACTTGGCACATGATCACTGCATTTCATTTTCAAGTATTCAAAGAAACCAATATTAACATTAACGTGGGTCAATTTGATGCATTTTGCACCCCTCAATCTCAGAGTCCTAACATGCTTTTTTTTTTAAAAAAAAAAAAACATTTCAGTCCTTGTTTGAAAAGGAAAATTGGTAACTTTGTATTGAAGCCCCAAGTCTAGTCTCATCTGCCATCTACTGCCTATAGATTATCTACAAACGCCAAGCCAACCTTCCCCAGAAAATGAATCATGAGTAATTGGATGGACAGACGAGCCAGGTTTACAAGAGTCCATGCAGAGAGGAAACAGATTGGTGATTTGCCACTTGCTAGTGTAGAAGTAAATCTCAACCACTTTTTCAACATAAAAGAAAGGCTATAGCATAAAAGTGATGCCACAGAAAGTAATGGAAAAGCAACAATGGGCAAGCCCAGGTCACCTTTGCAACAATGCAGGTTTGTTCAAAAGCCAGCTTCGCCAAGGAAAGTATCAGATCACCATGGTCAACTAGGACTCGAGAGTACCAGTTAAGAAAGAATCTGCCATAATATCCATCATATTCACCACCATCAGAGAAGAATCCAGTTTCATGGGGCCGTGAGTTGTAGAAACCTGCATTATTGGGTCCTTTACCCCAAAATGAGTGTCCCCTGGCTTCAGCTGCCTTCCGTAAGCTTTTCAATAAATATTGATCATAACACTGCCAGAAAGGTCGGAAAGATGATGAAAATGTATGCATAATACAGCACAGAATAAACATACATATTCAAGAGTTGAAACAGCCTCCTGGCTGATGGAATGGCCAGAACAATAAACCGATCCTATTGAATGCATCACAGTAGAATGTATTACGTAATCCACAAAGTACAGATGCTCACAATTGCATAAAATCAGAAAAAATTGAGATAGAGTGCCAAAATTATGGGGGGTTGAAGGGCCGTAGTTTTTTTTTTGGGGGGGGTGGGGTGGGGTAAGTGTCGTTTCTTGTCCAACGCAGATTCTCATAAAAACAAAAGTATAGCTACCAAATCTAGATCCCTCCACTGTGTTCCGAATCTGCAGGAAAATAACAAAATACAGAAGCAAATCAACACAAACAAGTTGCAAAATGTCATGCAGGACTGCCATTCAATAATGGTGCCAGCAGCCAGCTTGACACCAAAAGCAGAACATAAGAATATGAACTCCAAAAACAGATTACCAGTTTGTTTTTCAAAAAATTAGAACCTAATGCGTCTCCTCCAATAGAATGTATGAGTACGCATGTGCATGTGTGTATATTTGGGCGGTTGATGAGGAAGAAGGTTTCTGAGTTGCTTGGTTGGTCACCATTTGTCAGGCAGCTATTAAACCCAACATTGATTAAGAAGGCTTACCAAAGGCCAGGATGGTGCATGACCAGCCATATGTGGATTGTAGAATTGTCCCCCCTCCCCTCCCCCTATCTGCAAGAGATCCAGATGCACTCAACTAGTTGAGCTACATCACTGAATATATCTAATCTCTCCCCTCCTCAAATAAGATCCCACCCTCCCTAACAATGTCTAATCTTCATTAATTTTTTGAGGAATACCTTTTAGCCCAGCTCACTAGAGCTTGATCAGAACAAAGTCAGGTGGCCAGATCAGAAGATGAGAGCAGTTTGTGACGTCGCTGCCCTTTAATCAACTTTGACAGAACGACATTAAATTGAGAGAAGAGTTACCAGTACCCTTTCCATTTGTACACAGTAGTTCATTGAGAGGGGTCTTGCATTGGTTGCACATTGCCCCCATTATTCTTCCAGGAAACAGTTTATAAAACAAATTTTTCTTCCTAGATTCATTAAGAGATGACAATAGTATAAAATAACAAGGCCATGCTGATAGAAAGTTTGCCAATACCCTAGCAGAACCACACAATTACCCTGTAAACTCCAACATGATATGATATTTGGTTGTCATAGTTTTGCTGATTACTTCAGAGAGAATGGAAGGTCTCAATCAAAAAAAAAAAGAAAAAGAAAAATTATACAAGAAGAGTTGATGCAAGATTGGCTGGGTTCATTGAATTAGCAACACAATTTCACAAGGGTGGAGGAGCCCTTTGGCAATAACCTGAAATTCTCCAATGCCCGGATATCTCCAACCATGCTTAACAGGGCAAGAGGGGTATCTCAACTCTCCACATGGACCAAGCCCAATTTCAACCATAGAAATGATACCGTCTTCGAAAAATTCATTAAACTCTATTCTGAAGCTTCGCATAAAGTCAAAATAAACCTGCATCGTCACATGAAAGTTTGAAATACAATAGTAATTCCAATTGACTCATTTACTTGGAAATATAACCAGAAAGCCAAACACACTACCTCAAGAGCTGTTCGACCCCTAAGTACCCGCTCCTTGTCAATGCCCCAGGAAAGGCACTCAGGATTTCGTCGTCCTTCTTTATCAGTGAAAAAGATGTCAGGGTTAGTGCGACCAATTTCTGCCACCCAGAGGGGTAATGGGATGCAAACATCATCACGAAAATTGCCTCCACATTCATGAAATGACATTACAACCTGGACAAAAAATGAAACACATTCTAATATCAAGACACCATGTTACACAGCATACCTTTAGAAAGGCCAGTCTCATGGGACCCCTTGTCCACAGCCAAAAAATAAAATAAGCAAAAACGAAATTTTTCCCAAATATGCTCCGAGTTCTTTCACATTTCTTTTCAAGTTTACAGCCCACAATGTGTGACCCTCAACTCTAATAAAAGATATGGAATGTTGGGCATGACTACATTCTTCACCAACCACGTTGAAAGTTTATCCCTTCCTTAATATCACTTCCTGAGCCTGTCGACTCTATTTAACTTATTCTTCAAGATCAACTTACAAAATAAACATTACTCTATGATATAAACAGCAAAGGCACATGCTCCTACCCAACATCAACAAAATTGCAAACTAGATATTTCAATGTCCATCAGCTGCCGCTCAAATCTCAGACACTTGATAACATTTGTAGACAAAATATAAGCTTATGAAATGCCATGGAAAATGACATGAGAATAAATATAAAGTTGCACCAGCTGTGGTGGCCAAGATGCAGTTGTCCTATTATTTGCCGATTCAAAATAATTAATGAATAACTAAATCAATCATATTCACATATGTTCAGCCAAAAGAGAAGACGTAGTAGTCAGCATAAACTTTAAAAGTCTTACCTGTAACTTGAGTTTAAGGTCTCTTACAATCTGGAATAGTCTTTTGTAGCCATTCCAGTTATACTCCTGGGGAGCATGTGCCTCGACTATCCCCCACCAACAATCAACCATAATACCATCAACATTGATCGATTTCAAAATCCTAAGCTGCTTCAGCAGCCCATCGGAATCAGTAAGCTCACATTTCATATTTATGACTCCCAACTGTGTCCAGCCAGTGAGAAACCTCATGAGCATCAAAACATCTAAGAAAAATCACAGTTAACAAACAAGAACTTAATTCATAATTATCTTTTTCTTCCAACAAAGGACTTGCATTTTACTATAGTCAAGAGAGCAGATAAGGGTTAAGAGAATCAGAAACAAGGGGAGAACCGGACATTGAAAGCAAATCAAATTCTAATACCAATAGACGAGTTGAGGTAAAAACTCACAGGTAGCATTACATAAACTGGAACATAAGGAGTTCCAGCAAAGTCATGCTCATGTAGCCTTGAAGAGGGATCAATCACCTATCAAGTTAAACAGGGGATGGGCAAGGATTATTAGCATGAGCAGTGCAAACCAACCTTGTTTATAAAAACTAGTTGTATCAGAACAAAACAATTGCTATCACATAAAAACAGCACAAATAAACCATCTATACAACTCCCAAGTCTCCCATAGTCCAATTCACTGGCCAGCTAATCACGCATTGCCCAAGTAAAACCGCAAGCTGCAAGCCTGCAAGACTGTGCCCCAAATGTGTATTCATGGGACTACTTGTGGAAGGTAAGAATCATAAGATTTTCCTGATATCAACTGCATTATTCTGATATAAATGACAAACTGATTGTTTATGTAAATCCACCTTTTTCCTTAATTTCCATAGAGTATAAAATGATGTACACATCAATAGTAGTTTTATCTCTGCAGACTCAAACTGTCATAAAATATAATCAGTGACTTATCTTCTATTTTAGCTGCTACCAAGAAGAGAAAGCCATTAAAAAAAAATGTGGTACCTCCTTGTTGACAACAGCCTCCAAAGATCCTATAAGACTATGATTGTCCATTCTCTCTCCCCTACTGACATGAGACCGAGAACTGGAAGATACATCATAAGCAGGTGTAGTCACAAAGGTCCCTTTTGTTTGACATGCATTATATTCCCCTAAGCTTTGACGCTGGGGGAGAACCCCCTTGAATGAAGAAGCCTGCATCTGTTGCGGCACCATTTGAGAGGAAGGCGTAGCTGCTAGGGTTGGAGGATCATCAGAAGATCTTGGTGCCTAATCAAATCCAGGCAAATTTTAAGTTCTAAAGATATTCATAAGTTACACCATGGAAGTCCACATAACTGGAAAACACTAGGTCCAGATAAAATGAGTCAACAAAGATATGTCATTGTCTCTTTAAGACAGCTTCTCCACTTGTTGGGGTAAAGTTGGATACATGTGGATCTCCCTAAACTCTTTTTTTGGCTGAATCAGCATGTGGGGTTCTGCTTGTCATAAGACCGTTCTATGAATTACCAGTAATACAAGTCATGCAATTAGTTAGGATATGAAATTTAATATCATTGCTAGCTTCGTGAAGGGTATCTAAAACATACAATTTTGAGGATAACCTCATCAAATAGAAGCAATCATGCTGCAGAGAAGTCCACATACTTGCATAAATATTCTCATGTTCAACACACAGCTGTAGTCTTAAGATTATTGAAAGGCCATATCAAACATTGAACTTTTACTATAGAAGAGCAGAAAATCAAAGGGCTAGAGCAGACTAATTTAATTTTGAAAAGAGACATAAGAATGCTGATAGCTATCTGTTCCATGCACCATTGACTTTTCCTAACAATATGTTCCTGAAGCACTTCCTTTCAAATACCCACTATATAACCTCATTCATATTTGACAGTAAGCATCATAGTATCATTCAAGTTCCGATGGACTTGTCATGGAAGGAAGAAACAGAATGAGTAGCTATATCTCCTCCAGCTTGTGAGTACTTTGAAGGGTAGAGGTAAAATGACTTTTGATCCGAAAATTCAATTTGCAAGTTTTTCAATCTTTCAAGTTTAGTTGATATTGCTACTGTAAAAACATCACATACCAGAGACACCCGATCCACAGCACTAAATAACTTCATGTAACTTAAATCCAGTAAGTCACCAAAGCCATTTAATATATCACTACATGCTATATTCTTCCCAAAAAATAGAAAATGCTCCAATGCATTTGTGTCCACAAATCTCAGAAAAGCATAACAAAAAGATGAATTCCTAAAAGGACATGTATCCATACCTGAGACCGTGAAGGAAATGTAGTACCATCCGGAAGCACAACCCAGCCAGCTTCCCTCGCTAAAGCCGCAATTACATCATTTATGTCAGCTCTAACCCTAAGATTATAATTCCCATGGCGTCGGAGCCCAGCCAAGATCCTTGCAGTAATTGCTCTCCTATGCCGTTCTCGCAACTTTGTTCTCTCCTTCTCCTCCTGCGGTCGGGACCTCCTTGCAACTCCTCCTTGGCTGGTTGGCTGATCTTGGATTTGGGAGTGATATTGAAACCGATTGTTGTTGCTGCTCACGATCATTTCTCCATCCACATTGACCATCATTAAAGGAGAACTGGTCTTACCACCTTCAGCGTCATCTTCTTCCTTTGCCTCCATCTCCATATCTTCCTCATCATCATCTTCACTAGTTCCTATCAACTTTTGCATGTCCGTCACCATATTCATCTCGCCAAGATTTCACTCCTGCAACCCTCTTGAGATGAACACTTGGATCAAACAGCCTAACAAATTAGTGAATTCAGTTGTCTTTTCAAGAAGCATTGTCTAATAAGCTGCAGATTTTCCCACCTAAACTTGCTCAAGGGTTCTCGGAGACAAATGCCTCCTCTTTACGCACCTAGAAATTAGAATATAGATCAATTAACCAGATCTGACAAAATGTTCAATCCTAAAATTTTCAATATCCCAGCAACTACACTTTCATAAAAAGCTCTTGCTTCAGGAATAATGTAATCAATATTTCAAGGTTATGACGGATTTTCTGTATAGATTACATGCACAAATTGCAACCCATTGTTTACATAACCTATATCAGATTTTTTTTTTTAAAAAAAGAATCAAATTAACATATGTTATTTTTATAATAATAAGAATTTGGAGGCTGGAAAAAATTACTAATCCCTAGACCACCGTATACACATCACGTATTAGCAAATTGAAGGCATGCCAAATAAGTTGATACCTTTGGTTGTTCTGGAGAATTCATGCTAATCAAACAAAACATTAACTTTTTTTATCACACAATTCTGCAGTGATATTTCTACGATTTCCTTCAACAAAAAACAGAAATCCACATTCTACTCCATAAACCATAAACCAGAACCCTAGAGCATCTAATCCAGAAAATTAGAAGGTCATACCGGAAAAATGACGGTGTTTAGGCGACACCGACGAATTCAGATGAATCACCGGCAAGGCGATGCCGGAGATTCATGGAAGATCCGAAATTGCCGTAATCGCGAAGGGATTTGCAAAATCGGCGGAGAATTCCGGCGAGACTTCCGGCGGAGAGAGGGAAAGAAGATTGAAACGTGCGAGCATGCGAAGAGGAGGGTTTGGGCACGCGTGTGCGTGTGGAAGATTAAGCGTGTTAGGGAGGCAGCAGCAAGGGCCTTGCCACACGGGAATGGCCCCACTCGCATCTTTTTCCCACTCTGAACACGTGACCCCTAACACGTCACACGTGCCTTGGCTTGTAGGTTTTCATTGAGATTTTGGTCTGGAGATTTCAAAATAAGTGTTGAATTATTTGAATCAGCTTATATTTTTTTTATTTTTCAAGTATTGGGAACCTTAACTTATAAAGCTGTTGAACGTGATTATATTAGTTTTTATAAGTCATTTAATGTGATATATTAATTTTAGATATTAGATATTTAAAAGGTAAATATCGATCCATCATTTGCTCATTTTTCACACTAAATAATGATCTTTTTTGTTTTTCCTTATATATAAATGATGAGAAACAAATGCATTTTAATTTTCAATACATCAAACAACGCATTAGATTAACTAGCATGCTTACTACTCTGTCTTCCATTATTTTGCAAACATTTGCTTTTACTTGGCTCTTTATTTAAATTGTCTATGTTAATTTTGCTTCTACGTATGGAGGTAAAATAGCTTCAATTTGAATCCCTTTATATTTAAACTGTACTTTCAGATATGAGAGGCATGGCCTAAATGCACCAAGCCCTTTTTGTTCATAGTCTCATCCTAGCTCCCCTGCAGATCACTGACAAGAGTTTTTCACCCTCCGAAAATGATCCTCAATTGAAGAATATTGAAGAGTACTTCAAGTGGTCTCATGGTCATGAAATCATTCGCCTATTGCACGACCAAGATCTGGCACCGATTCACCTGTGGAAGGAATTTTGCACATCATAAGTCCTAGTTCTCGAAATGCATTGGCGCAAGATCTCGTTACTGTATGAGGTCTTAGCCAGCGAGATCAGATCAAGGATTAAATTGACTTGAGGCCATGTAGACACAAGCACTAAAAGTGAAGAACTGTGAAAAACAGTTCGAGCTTGTCAGCTTGTGCCTAACCAACCTTAATAAGACTTGGCTAAAGACAAGAAAGAGTAAACAAAGAATCAAGTTTCGCTCCATGCCTATGCATCATACATGCTTTGAGCCCAGGGGGATTTGCGTGAGTGCAATAGCTAAGGATATTTAAGATCAGTGTCCTACCATGCATTCTCTTGACAAATCTTTCAAATTCCATGAAGTTGGAAGCCTCCATTAGTACAGGACTTAGCCGGAGGTAAGTGAATGTGGAGAGATGCTTCCCATCAGGATCATTTTGAGGCTTCGCATGTTCCAATATTTTGTTATAGCCGTCTCTGTCATAACAAGGAAGAGCATTCTCACTTGCAACGGGTATACAAACATCCCACGCAGCGTTCAGAACCTGAAACCCAAAAATGCTTCTCTACCATGATATAGTTCAATGAGCAACATCTAAAAAGTCAGGGACTAATTTTTTCAAATGGCACTTTTTT
>NCQV01040449.1:0-12780 GCA_002740545.1 Lophocereus schottii
GCAATCCCCCAGTGCCCTCTACCTAATAACAGAAGTCAAAAAATTACATTCTAGTAATCCTCTTTACCCTTCAGTATACGAACAGCCGAACAGGGATCCAAAATGCGGTTTTGGTAATGATTGCAGTTGCAGTTGAAGCATCGCAGAATCGCCCCAATGCAGCAATCACCTAGCATATCACAGTTGTCACAGAGAGAAAAGCGGTTTGCTCAACTTCAAGATCTTTCAGATGAGGTCATTTCACCACAAAACAGCCACGTTTGAATCCATGTACAGGACAGTTGAATGAAGTGAGGGAACTCAGGTGGATTACAAAATGGCAAGTGCAGCTACAGACCTACAGTTAATAAAAAGCTTTACGCTACACCTTAATTTTTTCAGTTTTGACCTATGTTACATGGACTCGGGTAGGGGGTGTCGGACACGGGTACGGATCCAAGTGTCTGATTCGTCAAAGCTCTACAGTTAACAAAAAGCCTTACACTACACCTTAATTTTTCAGTTTTGACCTACGTTACATGGACTCGGGTAGGGGGCGTCGGACACAGGTACGGATCCAAGTGCCTGACTCATCAAAGCTCTAGCGTTAGGACACGGGAGCGCTATCCAAAATATAGACATGGATATGAGAACTCATAATTTTACATATAGAAGTTGCACTTTCCAGTTGCTCTTCCAAGAATATTTCATTAGTTACAAGGTTGTCAACTTGTCAAATGGTTGAACATTAAAGATCTATTAAAATAATAACGAATGAAAAAGGGAAAAGACAATATATTCCTAAATTTTTTCAGCCCTATTGCTTTAGGTTTTGGATAAGGGTCCGACACGTATCCCATGTCCTATCCACGGAGTTTCGTGTCCGACAAGGGTACGGCGGGAAAATGAGATCCTAAACCTTATTCACTCTCAATTATCATCGATGTCAAATGTCATAGAAGATTGGACTGCTAAACAGATCACAAACCACAAAATTCTGAAGCCTAGTGTACAACCCAAAGAAGCAGGCATCAATAATGCGCACCACCCTTCTCACTATTCTCACCATCCTCTCAACAGTGTCTACTCTCAGAAAATTACTTCATATGCTGTCCTCTGTTAGGCCAAGGGTGATTCCTACTAGAGATTAAATTATAGGCCGTAATATGATGACAGTGAAGGGCAAGCTTGAGCAGCTCAATGAACGTGAACTTGAAATTGAAGCATGATAATGTATACAAGCACAGAGATCTTCAGTTGTACAACCGTTCAGCAAATAAATCTAAATCCTACATTGGCTGTAATCACAATAGGGTCAGCAACTCTTACCTATGCAACGCCTGGTCAGATGATGACATTTTTCTATTGGCCCGGAACCAATACCTTATGCTGCAGCAAAAATAACCACGTATGAACTAGTTTAGAAGAACCAGCAACATGTCCTATAAGCCGTAAGTACAGCTCAAATCCTACATTCAATAGAATTCTAAGGCTGCTTCCCTTGGGCTGCGGCAAAAATAACCCCGTATGAAGTAATTTTACAAGAACCAGCAATACGTCGTATGAGCCATAGGTACAGCTCAAATTCTACATTCAGTAGAATTCTAAGGCTATAAAGAAAAAGATATAACCTTGGAGGGACTTTGGTATACTGAGTATAATAAGTACTTGGATCACAAAATCGTATTTCTATGGGCCACCGATGATACTTTGACATCAGCAAATTGTTGCGGTACACCCTGCCCAAAACATCATTCAGATATGAGAGAGTCTTACATTTATGAAAATGTCCATGATGCAGAGCTCTGGGAATTAGGATCAAAACAGGAGATATCACAGAGGAAACTGACTTCAATATACAAATCTAAATCCTAATGGATACACTCAAAATCAAAATAATTCTCAGCACGCTTTCTCTGATCTGGAATCCATTTGATGAAAAACAAGATGCAATTCATAAACTTTTTGTCTAAGTTAGAGCTCTGAAGGAAAATTTTCCATTTGGAGATTCAAAGCAGAACCATATTTGTGAATGGCATTAATACCCCCCCCCTCTCTTTCCTTCATTAAAAATCGCAAGCCAGTTAGCTAATACAAACTAAGAAATGGCGTTAAAAAATAATAATAAAGAAGTTATGGATTTTTTTCGTTTGGGGGGGGGGATAGCAGAAATTTAAATAGCTACAATAATGCAGGAAAAATAAGACCTTCCCATTTTGGGGGGTCAGGTGCTGTAAGCAGTGTAACTGAAAATACTACCCATATAATGAAATGGGCAATTCATTGCAAACCCACATACTGGGGAAATCGGGGATCAATAATACGCCTTTCACGTAACTCTTCAATTGATAGTAGCTGAAATTCAGAGAAGCACAGAATATCAGCACAATGACCTCCTTGATTTCTTGAAGATCGAAGACACGTTATAAAGCATACCGCGTCTGGTGGTGGCACTGAGGGCGGAACTGCTTCCTGATGTTCAAACCCATTATCTTCTATCTGCAAAATCGAGGGCATTAAGCTTAATCACATCAAAATCAATTGCTAACCAGCTACTGTACTAGTAAGCAGCTAATCCAGGGTAATTTAGGGAACTAATTAATTTTTCAATATACATGATATAACAAAATAGTCATTCCTCATGAGAACAGCATTTTTGAACTCTAATTCTTAGTATGTCTGATTATCTATAGGGCATAAAAACTAAGACAGTAGTTCACTTGCTTCAAAGCCCCCTCCCCCAACCAAAAACAAACACACAAAAAAAAAGAAAAAACATTAATAAGGCCAAAGAGTCCAGCACCACCTCTAGTGGAGAGAAGAGGATGGCAAAGATCAAAAATTTAATTAAAAAAAAGAGTATGCAATGTATAGTTTTCTAAGGTGACTCTTGCGGTTGTAGCACCGCCATGTCATATGTTTGGGAGAAATCTACCCCACATTCACCCCAACCTACACATAAGTCAGAGGCACAAGTCTAATGTGGCAACATGAGAACTGAAATTCCCTACATATATATAAAGCGAATAAATTACATAAGCAAGTCCATGAATCAAATTTTCTTGATCTTGAGAGAGATTGTCCAAACTCCACGACTTAACTGGCAAACATGCAGCTGTAACAGCTTCTTTACAGTAATTTAAAAAAGCAGTCTATTAACTGAACTTTTAGCAGACTATAAAAACCTGGTATCTAGCACCACCAGGAAAGGGATAAAGAGGTAAGAAAGCAACACTACTGTGCCAAGGCCCCTAAGCGAGATTTACTACTGGTCGCATGTATACAGCACACAAAAAAGCCATTTCCAACAGGGTCAATTATGCCATGAACACAATCAGAAAAAATGAAAAAAAAAATGAATATAAACAACACACAAAAGAGTAAATCAATCAAGGGAGATAGTAAATGAGACAACAAAAATAAGAAAGTAACTTTATAAATAAAAGCTAAAAGCTATAAAGCACCTGCAGACAAATACATAATTCATATCATGTGATTTTTCATATTTGTGAACATATGTTGCAGAAAACCAGCCCTTTTTCCAGAAACTTCCCTAGGAGAGTGAAGATAACAAATATGTGAGAAATCCAATGCTTCAAGACAACTGAAAAGTAAGAGCTTGCTAATTTCTAAACAGTTTTGCTTCTTGACTCAAACAATTTCCCTGCAAAACTCTCTAAGAAAATAAAAAGGGCTAATTTGTGCCTTTGTGATTAAACCGCCTTGTTTCCAGGTAAAAGAAGGGAAAAGCAAGATCAGAAACGGCCAAACACCAAATGTGGCGACTAGTGGGATTTGACCCACCTTCCCATCAAATAGGTTGTGGGGTCCAAATCCCACTATGATCAATAGGAAGAAGGTGCCCCCCTTCTTACTCTCCCAAGAGCACCAATATGGGTCATCTTCACACCCCTCCCTCCAAACTTTCTGCACACCAAAAAAAAAAAAAAGAGGAGGAAAAAAGGAAGTTCCCTTTCCTGAACTCATTTGTAAGAGGAGGGGAGTTTACCGTGACTTTTAAGTAACTCACATCAAGTAAATGCGTGAGTTCTCCTTTACTACCTTTATAAAAAAACAAAAAAAACCTAAACTGAGTTTCTGCATAGGCCAAGCATTTTGTTAATTAGCAGATACATAAGAAGCTTCATAGCCTGGGAAAAAATTGATTCAAGGAAATGGGGAAAAACAGTAGATAACAGAATGAAGAGACTAGATTTTACCTCACAACTAAGCCTTACAACAGGCAGTTAAAGGATCACAAACTAATCTTTATGTGAAAAATGAATTAGGGGAAGTAACAGGTTAACAGTGACAAGTACCTCAAATTACACAACAAATGTATGATGATGGATTGCTAGTCAGAAGTAACTTACTTGAAATGATGCTAGTAGTGTGAATATAACTTTTCCTTTTTGTACTGCATCTACTCTTCTACTAGCAAAGCTCCTTCCATCATGCAGGCAGTGGACCTTATACAAAACAGGAGCTGCAAGTAATAGAAACTCAATTTTCAATCATAAGTTTGAATTTAAAAAAGCATAGAAAGAGATGTTCTAAATTCCGATGGTCATACCATAGAGATGGGGAGATATTGCAAAATTCAATTACAAATTAAACATTACAGCAGCTAGATTATACAATACTTTACACCTACATTAGTTAAATAGAAGTCACATTACCAAAACTATGTTGTTCCATACCTCCATATTGGGCATTAACAAATTATAACCCAATAAGAAAAGCCGACCTGAGCAGAAACAAAACTCATCAAATTATACACGTCATCATTCCACAAAGGATCCGAACCAGACAAATCAGACAAGCATAAGATAATGCGGCAGGAAACCATCAGCTGACCACTTGATCATCCAGCCCATCTATAAGTCAATGGAAGTTCGGAACGCATGGTAGAAGTGACGCCCGGTTAATTGGGATGTTTAATGTAATCTCCAACATGCTAGTATGCTACAATGCTGGATGAATAGAGATCAGTACTCTATTCCCATTATGCAAAACCAAAGTAGGCACCTAGAGCTGTAACAACTATAGAAGTACATAGCCATACTATGACATTTTGGGAAATGGTGATCATACAGAGGTTAAGGACAATTCCAAGACGACCAATTAAGAGCGATGGAACATTGTAGTGACACAGAGAAGATCTTGAATGGAATTTATGGACTCAGAAAAGGCCCATGTCGAAGTTCCTAGAGAATTTTCGAGCTATGCCAGGAGGTGAAGCAAGTGCACATTGCTTACATTTAATTTGTCAAAGATATGTACAACGGAGGCAAGGCACAAGAGTAATGTCAGAAAATCTGAAAGCAAACAGAAAACTTTGCCATGACATAAGCTATGCTGGAATTTTCTTGAAGCCCCTTCTCTTTGCAGTGGTTATGGAGGATCTTACTGTAGTGATTCACCTACGATATGCCTTGGTGTATGTGATTTGCCAACAATACAGTCCTGACTGGTCACACCAGAGAAGTAAAGAGACCGGTTGAAATTGTGAAGAGATACGCTGGCAAAGGTTCTACACTGAATGATGAAGACAGAATATCTGGAATGTACCTTTAAGCATAGCAGCAAAATCACTACCAAAACAAGTTCTATGGCAAAGAAATAATAGTTTAGATAGCTAGAGTGGAACCCTACAAAGTAAAGGGGAAATTGATGAATACCTTGGTCATTCTACATAGGTGGGCTCGCAAAAATCAGATAACACTTCCAAATCTCCCGTGATAAAGAGATGCCAATTGAACTGAAGGGATAATTCCATGGCAGAGGTTTGATTTGACCAACTATACCATACAGTGAGGAGTACTGGCCTATGAGAGCTCTTGTCCGAAAAGCAGAGTTGAGGACACGCTGTTGGATATGCAAATATACATGATTGGATAAGGAATGAAATGATCGACTATGAGGTGAACCATAGGAGTTGCACCTATGAGGGTATGAGGATAAGATATATGAGGTAAATCTCAAAAATGTTGTGAACCTTTAGAAGAAAATCTCTTCTTTCGGCACTGGTTGACCTTTTAACACATATTTGTTCAAGAACCAGAGTTGCAAGCATAGTTAGGGCATGTTCTTTTTTACTTATTTTCAGACAAAATAAGTTCAGATAAGTTCAGTTCAAAATAAGTTCAGAATAAATTTAGTTCAGAAAGTTTAGAATAAGTTCAGTTCATAAAGTTCAAAATAATATGTTTAGTAAATAACTTCAGAATAAGTTCAGATAAGTTCAGTTCAGAATAAATTCAGAATAAGTTCAGTAAATAACTTCAGAATACGTTTAGAATAAGTTCAAAAAAGATAAGTTCAGAATAAGTTCAATCAAAATAAGGCGATATTTGTCTTCGTCCACTACTCACTATTGCGATATTTATGCCTGTAAACTTCATAATTTCTCTATTGACACGTCCCATCCCATCTTGCTGTGGATGATTAGATATCTTTTTAGTACTTCCCATATTAGTGTGCAAATATCTTCTTAAAATTTTTTATGTGGGCCTATTAAAAACGGTTTCTCTACGTGCAATCATGTGCGTAGGGGTAAGGTTGTCTATATTTGAATCCCCCTAGACCCCGCGAAAGCAGGACCCAAACTAGAAGTTGTTATTTTTTTTTTTAAATATATATTAGTGTGAGCTTCACATTGCTACCCTTCATTTTAGTATGTCACATTTATATTCTATTTCTTTTATAGTTTCCTTGTAATTTGTTTCTTAAATATTACAATCCTTACAACCTTTTCGAAACAACTTTGTTGTCTTAGACATGGTCTCTTTGCTTGCAAGGTAACATTGCAAAGCATACACTTGGATCTTCTTAGATCCTATCTCTGCGGGATCCCCACTGGGTGATAGATTCATTGTTGTAGACCATTACTAACCAGGTAAATGAAGTATGAAGGATTCATATGGATGAGAGCATAAGGTTCTCAACTAAAAAAAAAAAAGTAATAGAGCAGGCTTTTAAACTTCAATCAAGTAACCAAGATCATAACTTCATCCAAAAAAGTTTGGAGAAATACTCACTGTCATAATCCCCCAAAAGAAGGAAATGACCTTGCAAATGATGAATGATTTTTAAGCGATCAACAGTTCTGGACGCTGCAGCCAATGCCTGTGTAGAACAAGCCAAAACATTTAGGTACCGGAAAAGATTTGTAATTAAAGCAATTTCAAACATTAAAAACTTTGTGTGTTTACCTTTCATTGTTATTATGACAAAAAGACAAGGAGACCACGAATTTTTGATTTAAACTAACATCTAACAATGCTAAAACAAACTAAGACTGAATTTGGGAGATTAAACTGGTGGAGGATAAATGAGATTGGCAACAACTTATATCCTGAAAGATAGAAAATACAACCTAAAATTATACTTGGTAACGCAAAGGACCTAAACAAAACCTACCAAGGTGATGTATACATCAAAGCAACCTACAAGATAAATTGAAGGCAGCTGCAGACAAAGAAAATTGCACTCCCTGAGCCACACAGAAATAAGAGCCAACAAAGTCCTCTTCTCCAAAAGAATTCAAATAAGGCAAAGTCAAAATTTCCAACTTCCTTATTTCACTTCCCACTAATATAAAACTTACAACATTGAACTTCGATCCTGAAAGTTCCAATAAAAAACAAGCTCTAAGACGCATATCCCATGAAGTCATCAACAGAGATGGGAACTTTATTTGCCCCACTTGCAATAAGAGTACCAGGCATCAGGATGTTTTGTGCTTAAGAAACTGTTAATACTGAATTCTAGCACCCTGCTTATCATCAAGGAGGCTTTTGGCTTCCAAATAATCTCCCAAGAAGAGCACTTAGCTCTTTCCTATCTAATTTCATTTGGTTTATCTTTCAGAATTTCTGACAGATCCTTGGTGAGCCTCTCATGATCCTCTCATCTTCAATTTTCCATCTTCCTCCTACTCTCAATCAGCTCATATAACTTGTATAAACATTGATCTCAGTATAATGTGAAATCTCAAATGCCATCTGTTTCAGTCCTAGAAACCCTATCGCCCATAGTTGATATTTTATTTATACACCAGGTTTATACCTGTTGAAATATAAAGAGTTTAACAGAGCCAAATTTCATTAAATCTATCTAATACAGGCACAATAACTAATGAGGCAACAAAGTAAAAGCCTGCAAAAACATTCTCAAAGACACCATGCAACTGTACAAATCTCATGACTAGTTTGTAGATCATAATGCAGTGCATATCAACAATAAGTTTGTGATTGTTCTTCTTTTGTTCATTTTCAACAGAGCTAAAAAAGTCACCGCTGGGCACTGCTTCAACTTACGATCATAATGAATCAAATATGCCTTTTATTTGTTGCAATGTAGTTGATGCTCACTGCTTTTTCAATAAGGAGTCTATGAGAAAAGTCATCTTGGCATTCATAAAGGTAAGGTAGTATGAATTGAAACTCCTAATATCACCCTAGGTAACAGCCTACCAAAAGGGTCGGGGCTGATGGATGGCAGAATATGGTGCAAATGTTTGTATATTTCCAGTGAGCAAAAACCAATATCAGCATGAAAAATGTGCTGATACAGCATTTATGCTCACTGGTTGTGAAAGCATTAAGTATATGGCAGTCAATGGGTAACTTTGTCAACGTCTTGGTTTCAATAATAGATAGGGTGTATGTTTAGTAACTAGTAAGCATTTTGTAGGGGCAGAGAAACCCAAGAGCAGAGGGTACCTGGCCAATAAATTGTCCCCCATAAATCTTTTGAAATTTCGGAGCATCTGGCAGTGTGATGCCTTGAAATACATTTACCTATACATAATAATTAACAGACTGAATAATTCTTTTGCACAGAACAAAATAAAAATACCAAAAGCTAGCATAATGGCATTATGGATTCATGACCATGTCTGTCAACTCTAGTCTGCTAGATGAATAATATTGCAAAGTAAATATATTTTGAGCATGTGACAAAAATGTTTTCTAACATCACAGTCAACCCTGAGATGATAGTATAAAACATGCAAGCCCTGACACTCCCACCCACGCAAGGCATGGAGGGTTAAATGTGGCAAACTTACCCTTGAATTGCAAAATTGCAGAGAAGTTGGTTCTATTACACCCTGAATTCAAAAACAGCTGATTGCCTATTGCTTCATAGAAAGGCAGAAAAGGACTGCTTACAAAAGAAATTTTGCTTCAGTCCACCATACTCCAAGCTGAAAAAATTGCGAAAAGTGGCTTTTTTGACTGTCCAGAAAGTGGGGCCAGTCTGCTAACAATGAATAATTTCAGGATGTGTACAAAGTGTTTTAAAATCAGATCATCAAAGCAGATAGATATAAATTGATTGACTAGACTGTAGTACTAGTGTACTACTCATAAAGCTCCTTCAGTGACTAAGTTCTTAAGTATATAATTCAGCACAGTTATAGTTCTAGAACACAGGCAATGGATGACACAAGTGATGAATTTCAGATGTTCATAAAGAACGGAAGCTCTGGCACGAAACTTAATGTAGACCAGAGATTTGAAGAAATGGAGTCAGAGAGGAGAGATGGGTTTTGGTTTTGGTTTGCATTCGTTTTCTCTATAAACTTTTTCAAAAAAATTGTTTTGTGGGTCTTAAGGAATCGACCTCTCTATGGGTAGAAATACCGGTAGGGGTAAGGTTGCCTACAGCTGGATCTCCCCACACCCCACGAAAGCGGGACCCACACTGAGAGTTGTTGTTGTTGTTGTTGTTGAGTTAGAGAGAGGAGAGAGAAGGAATATAGAGAAATAAAAGAAAGAGGGGAGTCCTTACATCAGGGGGGAGAGAGGAAGGAACTGAGAAGAAAGTGACTGGAATAAGAAACGCACATGGAATAAGAAACTATACAGAATAGGAAACGATTAGAATGCATGATCCCAACTATAATAGCCCAAATAGCCTATATACTAAAAACAAGCCAATATAGAGGACACATATAATGTTCTAATGTCCAAACCACTTAATTTCGGGGGAGAAAGCCACTCATAGGGAATTTTTGGGGGCCTGGATTATAGTGGAAAAGTAACCTTTCACATTGAACTGTTCTCTACTTCATAAACAACTTTCCTATACTTCATGCGTATGAATCACCCCCATACCCTCCCTGCATGAGAGTTCAATGTATGGAGTATTGGAATTGGGTGCAGCTTGAAATAGGATACAAGCACAAAAAGAAAAAAGCATAGGTTATTGGTGAGCATCAGCACGATGAAGGATAGAAGAAGGGATACCATACATCCATGAGTGTCTCTTGATAGCAAATCTAAATACATGATATTCTACATGTATGCTTTTAATTATTGGTGAGCATTAGAAAGATAAAGGATAGATAAAGGGATACCATATATTCATGTGTGTCATGATAGCAAATCTAAGTACATAATATTCAATGTGTATGCTTTTAACAATCAATATACAAAAGTCCCAGTAGTCCCTTAGGAGTATTTTATATTGGTAGTGTTTTCAACACCTAGATCTTAAAGATTTTGGAGAAGGGGAACAAATCCAACATTCAACAATTAGGTGCATCACAGTCCAAATTGATAACAATTTCTGCTAAACAATGTCTTTCAAAGATGATGTCACCATACTAGAAACTCTACTGTTGTAATACACAAAAAAGTCTAAACATGATCACGTACAAGGATGAGAAGCTTTCTATCAACGCATGCACCCTGTCACTCTAGCGTCTAGAGCATAAGGAACAAAACTCTCCTTGCAATTTACTTGCTTGTTGATTACATAAAACTTAGAATTTGGATGGCTGCATTTGCTAAAAGAAATTTTTCTTAGACAGCTACAAGCATAGCTGAAAAGCCTAACAGACACCCCTTGAAGTCCCATAAAGTTCACCATTATTAATTTTTCCTAACCTAACTTAGAAACTTTACATTTTTGCAATTAGACATTTCTGAGGTAATGGAGCAATCAAAAATCTTAATAAAGAAGAGCAGTCGCCTACATTGAGGCATCAGGCAGATCATCACCTAATCTGATAAACAATTTTAAGGACAAAAGAACTCCAAAAACATACATTAATTGAAAAAAACAAATATATAATAAGGTCCTGTAGGGACATTTTGGTTTGTCAAGTATACATACCTCAATTAAATCCAAATCCAATATTCCTTCTATTGATGCGCTGGCCTTGTGTCCTCCACTCCAGATTGACTTCGGCCACAGCAGAGCACAGTGCTCAGGGGGCAGCAGCAAGCAGGTCGACTGCCATAGGCAACATAGCAGAAGCATAACTCAATATGGGAAGTTGAGCATCTCATAATTCAGGTGGAAGACATCGGTATACCCTGTGGCCTAAATAAAGGTCAAAGGAAAACTGATATTTTGAGCAAGCATGAAGCATCCACTGAATGCTTGCCTGATAATTACTAGCTGCAGTGCAAAATCACTATAAAATTCTGTGGGCTCCCTCCCGACAGAAAAACTGTTAGTAGTTGTTGCCATATTTATTTGATCCTTTATCATATATCATCATTGTAGTACCTTGGATGACGCAACCACTTCCACTTGTGCCTCAGATGTCGGGGCACCAACCAAACCAGTTGTGTTGTTATATTGGCATGCTGCAAGAGAGCAGCGTACAAATGTGAATATTAAGCCTACATGATCTTTTCTTTAATCAATATTCATCTGAGGAATAACAAGAAGGAAAACTAACAGCGGATATAACAGCCAGTAATTTACAACATTTATAAGCGCAAGGTCACTCCCGTTAAACTTCAAACAGAGCTTCAGGAAGAAAACCAGGTTCTGAACCAATTTTGAACTGTTGCAGTAACTCCTAAGTACTAACTAGCCAGGTAATGTAGTAAGCTAGCTGACACCCTTTGTGACCAACAGTTGAGAAAATAAGGGTAATTATGCACCGACCACTTGTCCAAATTCCCCCCAGCCCCAAGCCCCCAACCTTAAGTAACCAACAAAGTGTTGCATGAATTTGGGTCGACGTCTTACAAACTAGCTACATCCCCACTAAATCCTGGCCTACCCCATTGAAAAACAAAAGAAAACAAAGATGAGGAAAAAAAAGAAATCTATAATAAAGAAGAGATACAACATCACTTACAAAAAGTTCTAACATGCTTATTTCATATGTTTACGACTCACCTATGATTGTCAATGCCCAAGAAAGGTAAAAATTGAGCTTCGGTCACTAAGTTTGACTGAAGTCTTTTCTTTTGCACACTTTTGTTGTATTCTCACGTTCAAAAGGTTAAGGATGCCTTTCTTTTTTTGGTCATCTTTGTTAAATTCATGCTGCCAAATTGTTTTTCCTTTTTTGTGGCTTTATTCGTTTACTTAATATCTATATAGAACAGTAGGTGGGAAATAGGAGTTGAACACTCACCATGGCCAAAATAGTCACCGCGCTTTAACAGGAATTCTCGTCGAATTTCTTCCCCTTCGTGTCCGCAGACTTCAGACTATATTAAAGATCAATGGGAGCCACGCTTATCAGGAAGCAGCAAAATATTCTAAATAAACATCAAAATCTCAGACTCACCTCTCCTTCCCAGACAAAATAAACTCCAGCTTCGCTGTCTCCCTTACGAATAATGAAGTCTCCACTGTCTGCATCAGGAGGCATCAACCCATATAACCCAGTCAATTCCTCCACCAATATGCAAATCCAAAACACTGTATTTGCTATTTGTATCTATGCTTAGAACCAGACTACAATTCAAATGAAGATAATCAATCACATGGCGTCGACAAAAGCATGTCATGGATGATGAATTACGCAAATGCAAGGCGTTC
>NCQV01040493.1:0-16909 GCA_002740545.1 Lophocereus schottii
TTTTTTATTTTTTATTTTTTAATTTTGTTATTTTTATTTTTTATTTTTTTATTTTTTTATTTTTTATTTTATTTCTATTTTTTTGCATTTAATTTTTTGTATTTAATTTTTATTTTTTAATTTTTAATTTTATTTCTAATTTTTTGTATTTAATTTTTTGTATTTAATTTTTATTTTGTAATGTTTAATTTTTTAATGTTATTTTTTATTTTTTGTATTTAATTTTTAAATTTTTTTCATTTTTAAATTTTATATTTTATATTTTTTATTTTTTATATTTCATTTTCCATTTTTTACTTTTTTATTTTTTATTTTTTATTTTTGTATTTTTTAATTTTTTATTTATTTTTAAATTTTTTTATCTTTTTAGTTTTATTCCAAACAAAAGCTACAGAAAATTCCCAAAAAAATAAAATAAAAAATAAAAACAATAAAATATAAAATATAAAATATAAAAAAATAAAAAACAAAAATTCCACAAAATTTTGATAACTTCATAAATTATCACATATTAATTACATTCTCATTATTTTAACCCACTTCAACCCACTATATAAAAAATATATCAATTTCAACCTACATTAATCCACTTCAACCTACTTCAACATATTTCAACCTACCTAAAAAAAAATACCAACTTCAACCCACCTCAACCCACTTCAACCTACTTCAACTTACTTCACCCTTTTACGCGCCCAATTTATCCACGAAACGAACAGGCCCTTAGTATCCGGCGAGTGGATTACATCGTTGGGGGTGTAAGCATCCGCATAAGGGTATGTACTTCGTGTGGGAACATTTTGGCTTCTACTTGCATGGAGTCAAATTTGTCGTGGATCTCCCAAGTTCTTGCATCTATTTTTTGTGACGATAGTTTGATATTCATGAGAGCCAATGCCGTGGAGGCAAGGGAGTTATGAGAAGTTCTACATTCCTATGAGACTCGTTTTGTCCAACAATTGAATTTGGATACATTGAGGTGTTTTTCAGTGCTAACATAAACAAGGAATTGAAGAGTAACTCATTAAAAGTTATGGGCATGGGTCAGATGGGAGAGCTGCGCAAGTACTTGGGTCGTCCAATGTGTGTCGGAATATCAAGAAAGGTGATTTTTCAATTACTCAGACAAAGGGTTTGGAACATGGCTAATGGATGGAAGGAGAAATTTCTATTGCAAGCAGGGCAAGAGGTATTGATAAAAGCCCTATTACAAGCTATTTTATCATATGCCATGGGCATTTTTAAACTCCCAACTACCTTTTATGACAAAGTAAGGAGCACCGTCAGTAAATGTTGGTGGAGCGGCGAAGCAGAGAATCGAGGTATTCATTGGTCTAGTTAGGCGAGGCTATGCGAGTCAAAGTTGAATGGGAGAATGGGCTTTCGAGATCTGGAATGTTTTAACGATGCGATGTTGGCCAAACAGGCTTGGCGGTAGATTAACGAGCCAAGTTCGTCGGATGCCAAGCTTATTTGAGCATCCTATTTCCCTCGGGCCGGCTATTAGAAGCTTGGATAGATATAGGCCAAGCTTCACTTGGCTGAGCATCGTGGTCGGACAAGAATTGTTGCGTACATGACTTGGATGGGTGGTGGGCACGGGCACATGTATTAAAAATTTTCACAATCTCTGGCTCCTAAAGAACGACGTCCATTACTTGGGAGATCCAACGGAGGGCACGAAAGAGTGGACAGTGAGTAAGTTGTCTCCGGAGGAAAGGGTTTAGTGGAATGAAGGCTTCGTAAGGGACTTGTTTGATCATGATGCAGTGGAATCTATTCTATCGATTCCCTCAAGTAACAGGCGGATAGAGGATAAGAGGAGTTGAGTCATTAGAAAGTTAGGAGAATACACAGTTCAATAGGGATATTATGCTGCAAGAATGGAACAGGTTGGCTCGGCTTCCTGCTCATCAGATCATACAAGTTTTTAGAAACGGCAATGGAGCCTAAAGATACTCAGTTGAGTCAAGAGTTTTCTGTGGCATTTTGCAATTGTATTCACCCCACCAAGTTTAACATGGCACAAAAAGTTGTCTCCCCAACCCGCATTGTGAAATCTGTGGGCAAGTGCCGAAGATCAGTAGCACGTTTCTCTTGGTTGTGAACGGGCAGAAGATGTTTGGGGGATTCTGGGAGTTGATCAAGTGACTAGTATACAAGGAACCAATGGGAATGATTGGTTCGACAATGTGATGAAGAGCTTGAGCAAGGAGGTTGCGAGTTTATGCGCTTATGTGATGTGGAGTATTTAGTGGGCACATAATGATCGAGTGTTTAACAATTGCAAACTAGACCCAGCCATGGTGGTTGACCGAGCACGACAAGGACTTATGAACTACCTCCAATCGTTCCAAAATAATGAAGCAGAGGACCCGGGTCAGGGGAGCCGATAGAAGGTGAATTTGGTTGCTTGAAAATAAAGTGTGATGGAGTAATGGAAGTGAGTTGAGGTCGAGTGGGTGCCGGTGTATAATTAGAAGCGAAATGGGCAAGTTTGTTTGGGCCGCAGCTCGAAGTTTCCCTGTAATGGGAGAAGATCAGCTACTGGAGATGCAAGCAATAAAATTTGCACTTGACATAGCCAAAGCCCAAGGAATGGATGACTTTTGTGATTCAAAGTTGTAACGCCCCAAAATTTTTATTACCTATTTTGAACTATGTGCGATATATAAATTATGTGTATATTGTACGCATTTTATTTTAGGCACATGTGCGTATTATGTTATTGTGATTATTACGTTTTGAGGAAATATTTAGGGTGCGTCTCATTTAATAGTTCTCCCTCCCCCCAAAAAAAAACAGATTGGAAAAAGGGGTCAAACTTAGGGGCTTGACCTGAAAAAAAAGGAAAAGAAAAAGAAAAGGGGGTGGGGATATTTTTTATCACGTGAAGGGGGGGTTTCACTACTCTCCCATTCTTCTTCTTTCCCCAACCCACACAAACACAAGCACATACACACACCACGCATAGAGAAGAGAAGAGAGGACGAAGAAGAAGAAGAAGAAGAAGAAGAAAGACAACAAGGAGGAGGAGAAGATTAAAGTTTTTGATTTTGAAATCAATTAAGGTAAGTAATTATTACCTTTTCTATCCTTAAAATTGGTTAGGTAAGATGAATTTTATTATTTATATTTGAAATTGAGAAATCAATTGAGATTTGAAGCTTTGAATTAGATATTCTAGGGTTTGATAGATTGGAACCTTAATTCCACCCCCTAGAAACCCACCTCTATAAGTTGTATGATTAATTGTGATTTCTTGAATAATTGGATATTATGAATTGATGTTTATATTCTGAATTCATCCAAATACATGTTATAATTTGGATTTTTGGGCTGATTGATTGTATTGAACGAACAAAATGGAAGAAAACTAGATTGAATTTTCAGATTTGTGCAGAGCTTGTGTACTCTCTGATTTTCTGGGAATTATTGACTTGTTGAAAAATTCTGAAATTTTTACTGTAAGTTGCCCATGATATTAGGAAACTTATGGTAAATTTTCATGAATTTTAGATGTGTAGTTTATAAGTTATGAATTTTTAATTGAAACTGCCCTGTTATTGTGTGCAAAAAGTCAAATGATGTTTGAATTACTGTGAGCTATTGGATTGGATATAAATTATGAAATTTTTATCGTAAACTTATGAGGATGTCTGAAAAATTTGTGTAAATTTTTATGAATTTTTTATATGTATTTTAGGAGTTACGAATTTTTGATTGGGACTGCTCTGTTTTGGTCCTTGATTTCAATTACTGTTTTAATTTTGTCTTGAAGGATATGCTTGGAGATAAATTATCAAAATATTCTTGTAGATTCCTTATGGTATTTGGTGCTTGCTAGTAAATTGCTGTGAATTTTGGCTGTGTATCCTAAAAGTTATGAATTTTTATTTTGGCTGACTGTTTGAATTTCTGGGAATGATTGGCTTGGAGAAAAAATCTTGAAATTTTTGTGCTATACTATACATATTATTTGTTAATTTCCTGCAAAATGTGGTGATGATTGGGCGTATATGCTATGAGTTATGAATTTTTAGGACAAACTAGCTTGTTTATTGCAATTATGGATTATTTGTATGTTTATTCCGTAAAATAGACGTAAAAATACCATGGTTGAGCTTCCTAAATATTTCGATTGTGTGATGAAGCATAGAAAGTTTGTGAAAATCCTTTGGAGTTGGATTATGAATTGATTATATTTTGGTATCTGATGTGAATCAAAATTTCTTCAAAGTTAATAGATTATGTTTTAGGGAAAAAGATTTGTGTCTTAACTGAGGCTATTACATGACGTTCTAGAGCTATGGCTATAGAAGTAGTTGTCTTTGTGTTTAGAGTTATATGATTCGTTGATTGGTACCTTGAGTAGGCACTGCCCGATCCGCCAATTGACTATTCAGTTTGTCTTATTTGGGAGCTGTATGGGTCCTTGGTATACTAGGATGTGAATGTAACTCAAAAGTTTGTATTTTGAGGGCATCTACGTACTCTTGAGCGTTGGGTCCCTGGTTGGTACCTTGAGTAGGCATCACCTGATCCGCCAGGATGTGTTTGTGACCCCTTGTGTTTTGTAATGGTTCTTTGTGAGAGTCATTAGTTGATTTTCCCTAAACTAAAAGTTTTGCATTTAGTTAAGAATATGTGATGTGTTGTGAAATTGGTTTTGGTTTGGACTTGGATTTGGATATCTTATGGAATTAGTTTGACTTGGATTTGGACTTTGGATATGATATGGAATTGGATTTCGTTTGGATTTGGATTTGGGTTTGATCTTAGTTTCGGATTTGAAGGTTCATTCAAAACATCTATGAGCTTGTGATTGATAATCATGTTTAAGACACCTGTTATGTGTTTATGGCTATTATGTGAACTTTTGTGATAAAGTTGCTTCGATGTATGTGCCAATATGGTTAGGGGCGGATCGTTAGGTTGCTTAGCAGATTTTGCGTTCTTTTGGACTCTAGTGAGGACTATGAGCCCAAACGACATGGTTGATATGGGACAATCATTGTTAATTTAGTGAACAGACTAACAACAAAGTTTGTTATGGACTTAAGTAAAAACGAGAGTTCTTGAATCATATCTGGTATGGGACAAGTACGACTAAGCTACTCTAATTGCCCGTTCCATAACATAAATGTGTTTGTGTGTGTTTGCGATATTTGTGAACGTATTATATATAGAAGCTATGAGTTTATTTTGATTCTTGAAGGATATGCATGTTCTCTTATCGCCTCCTATATGCCATATGATATATTCTGTCTATATGTCATGAGATACGTATATTAGGTGATTACGTGTTAACCGGTTAATGTGTAAAGTGTAATAACGGGAAAGGTGAGGTTTATTCACTGAGCTCGGAGGAGCTCATGACCTCACCATTTTTCAGGTTTTGGAAGCGAGAAGGGACCACAGGAGCATTAAGAGGACTAGCTAACTCTGAAATACTTTGGAAGAATTTATTTGGAACAATAGGGCTCGTTGTATGTATGTGTTGTGGATTATGTTAGTAAATACAGTTTTGAATGTATTTTGGTTCGGATATATGTAAGAACATTATGGAGACGGTTTAAGTATGTATGTAATGTATGTTTTAGATTGACCCTCCCGAATTTTAGTTAGGTTTGACTAAGAGCTTCCGCTGCTATCGCATATGAACAGGTTAAGTACGATTAAAAAGTTTAAATAGCCTTGTGGATGTTCCTCGTAGGACTTTCACGGTGGTGACACGTCCGACCCTCTTCAGGCGGGGCGTTACAAAAGTGATGATAAATGGATAGTGCAACATCTGAAGAATAAGGTGGGATCGAGTGACCCATTTTCGATCTTATTAGAAGACATTCAAGCCCAAGTGGAGGACCGCCATGTTAAGAAGATCCATTGGACAAGAAGATCAAGCAGCAAGGTAGCCCATCGCATTGCAAAGTGAACTATTGGGTGCATAAGTAAGTAATGTGGGATACAACCCTCGATTGGCTTGTTGATATTTTATTTGAAGATGCATCAAACACTCCATGATTAATGAAATTATCTTTGAATGCAAAAAAAAAAAGATAAATATCGATCCTTTATACTCGCTTCCATTCCATCCCACTCATTCGTACTTCCTCGCACTCCCTAGCACTCCTTCTAACATAATGATATCAATATTTGCATCTTTCTTCCACTCCATTCCATTCATTTTCACTTAATTATAATCATTCCCGTTTCTTCTCACTTAGTGCAGGGGGGCAAAAACTACTCCTTCCAACTCCGTTCAATTCTTTCTCTCCTTTCTCTCTCCATTTCGTTTTTTCTCATCCCACACTCGCAATTTGCATACGAAAAAAAAAAAACATGCTTTATGTGTTGTGACTACTTTACCTCAAATTTAACATAAATACACAACGACAAGAAAAGACCAAAATCTAACGAGATTGGGGTGGTAAATGCGAGACTATGAACAACCATACTAGAAGATAAAAGTGACATGGTGTGTTGTATATGACCGTGAGTAATAGTTAGTTAATATAATTATCCTTGTACAATAGTTAAAGTATTTAAACACTGATATTTACTTATTAAAGGGCTCATGAAAGTTTGTTAGATTTATGGACTTAGCGCATGATGCTCGACTTGTTTTAGACTTGACGAGCTACCAAACCCAAACCCATAAGCCTCGAATTGAGCTCGGATAGCCAAACGGATTCACATAGACTTCCACTCGTCACGAGCCACGTTTAACCACCAAAAAGCAAGTTGGGCCGAATTAGATACACCCTTAAAAATGCCATAAAATCATCAGCTACCATTGAAGTGTAATTTTAAATATATTGCATATGTTTTAAAATCCACAAACTCCATTTGAATTTTGTTTTGATTAACTTCCTCAATGTACAACTATTTCTTATTGAATGTGAGTAATTTTTTGACAAGGATGTATTAAGTATTATTACGGAGAATTAGACATACTTTTAGAAGTATCATATGCGTAAAGTAGTTTTGATGAATTATAAATAAACAACAACCAATGTATGCTCCATGCAGTGCTGGCACAAGATATGCATGAAATACATATCCTGATTTTAAAAATAAGTATGGAAAAGTTTAAACGTACAATTTTCTCCACAATTCAATCTCTTTAGACGTTATTATATCTACTTGCTTCAGTAGTAGGTATTCTTATTGATGATATTTTGAGACTCAATATGTATTTTGATTTTTGTGCATTTGCTTTTATTAGACGGGAGGGGAACAAAGTAGCTCATGTTTTAGCTCATTGTCAACCCTATATCTTGGATGCCCGAGTTTGGCTAGAAGATGGTCTAAGTTGTATCTTTAATCTTACCCTGGATGATTTATGTTCGTCTAATCGTCTTTAGCGTACGTATAATGAATAATAGGGTCCATTCTTATTTGATTTAAAAAATCAATGTGGGTCCCATGCGTGTGCCATGAGAAGATGTAAGCAATCTTATTTATACGAATATTACTACATACAAATAAATTGATTTCAAATGACCAAAAAAAAGGAAAAACATTTTAGAGTCAAAGGAATTTATCAAGCTTCAAGTTTAATTCTCAAGAATCCTATTAGGGAGTGTTTGGTTAGATAATATAGAATGAAACTTAAACCCTTAGGTGTCAAGTTTCATTCATTTATGTTTGGTGAGCACTTTAAAGGGATGAAACTTGATAGCTAGCAGTCTCAAGTTCCTTCCAATCTTAAAGAGCTTGAATCTTCCTATTTTCAATGGGGTTCAAGTCCCCAACCCTCTGAAATCAACATTATCGTTTATCATTATCGTTATCGTTATTGTTATAAAATTATTACCGCTAATATTAATAATAAGTATTCTTGTAATTATTTTTTAATAACAATAATAATTATTAATCATTATTACTAATATTAATTAATAATTATAATTATTCTTATTAATTAATAATAATAATAATTATTGTTAATGTTATTATCAATTATCATTTTTTTATTATTATTAATTATTGATATTAATATTTATAATTAATAATAATTAATAATATTAATCAATAATTATAGTTATAATTATAATTATAAATTATTAGTGCTAATATTAATTAATAATTACAGCTATAAGTATAACAATAATAATTAATAATAATTATTAATATCATTATTTATTATTTTTATTATTAGATATTATTATTAATAATATTTAGAATTAACAATAATTAATAATATTAATATTAATATCAATATTAATAATTATTATGATTGTTATTATTTATATTACTAGGAAATATTATTGTAATTATTGTTTGTAGCTAATATTATTAATATGGACAATTATTATGACTAATTATTATTAACAATTAATAATAATTATAGTAATTATTTTTAATGTTAATGTAATAATAATTAATTATTAATTATTATTAATATTATTATTAGTTATTATTAGTAATAATAATGTTTATTATCAATTATCATTATTATTATTAATCATTATTAATCATTATTGTTATCTTTAAATAAAACAGATTTGATTCCACTTTACAATCTACAGCCAAATAATAAGGATTGGAACTTGATTTCATTTATTTTATCTCCAAATATATGAATTTAGGATTCAAATTTTATCATTTATCTCTTGGAGATCATTTATTAATTCTATTATATTCCATTTTTCTTCAGTAAACAGGGCCCTAATATGCTGTCTATTACAGGAGTTGCACGCATTAGAAAAAGAAAGAAGAAAAAAGAAAATCTATTTACTTTTACTACAAGTTTTAATATCACCTATTCTAGTTGTTTGTCATTTTGCTTCTGCAAATAAAACTGGGCTAAAAAATCGGGGAAGGGAGAGAGAAAAGCAAGCAAAAATCTGAGCATCCCCCCCCCTTTCCTCCGCCTTCGGCGAGCCCCGTGAGCTTCCCCCTCTTGCAGCGCCCGATTTTACCGCATCCAGCGGCGGCGGAATCTCCGGTGCTTTACTCCAGCGGAAAGTTGGTTCTCCGGTGAAGACGTCGTCCGGATCTAAGGAGCTCCGACCCGACCACCTGCATAGGCTAGCTGAGGTTCGGCAAGAAAGAACAAAAGGAGGGGCTGTAAATTTTTCGGTCCCCAAAAAAACCCTAGAAGGCACATGAAACCAAGGAACTATTGAGGGCCACCGCCCACCAGAAGATCGTCGTTTTTCGATTTCTCAAGCTTCACTTGCTTGCTTGATTGCTAAGGGGTACGAATCAGGTTAGCCCACGTCTGATTAAGTTGAATTTATCTGTTAGGGTTTATTGGGTGATGAGGTAGTTTAGAGGGCAATGATCTAGTTCGTTCGTAGAGTAATGATTGTGCGACAAAAACCTTAGCCAGGGCATGCGGGACGGTGGAATTGAACCCAAGATAACAACAACAACAACAACACCACCACCACCTCCTAGTGTGGGTCCTGCTTTCGCGGGTCTGGAATTGAACCCAAGATAAGTGCTTTAGAAAGTCTATGGCTATGGTGTAAGAATAGAGAAATACCCAGTTTATAAAAAGGTTCCTCAAATGAGATGGATGCCAGGGTCAAATGCTAGCTATTTGTTTATAGAAAATATTGAAATTTATTGGCAATTGCCATTGACGTATTGTGCTACATTTAGTTGTATATACTTTTTATGAGCTATTCAAGTTCCTGTGAAGTCAATTATTGCTATTTGCACCTTGGATCTCTAATTTTAAGGGTCTCTCAATTTTTTTTTTTTTTTTTTTTTTGTAAGAAAGATGAGCAGTAAAATCTAGGCAGCCCTTGTCTCAAGGGTTCTCTTAATTGAGCCTGAAGTGATGGCATCTTATAAACAGACATGATAAAAGAGGTTCTATCATTGCAGGGCATAAATTTGACGAACATTTGAGGATAAAAGAACTAGTGCTCTTAAGGGGAAATAATACATTCTTGCAAAACTTGTTTGTACCCTTCGTTCTCCCACCCGAATATTCCCTGTTCCCGTAGCAGTAGGATTCATTATGTTTTTCTATGGCATAAATTTGACAAGCATTTGAGGATAAAAGAACTAGTGCTCTTAAGTGGAAATAATAAGTTCTTGCAAAACCTGTTTGTACCCTTCGTTCTCCCACCCTAATATTCCCTGTTCCCGTAGCAGTAGAATTCATTATGTTTTTGTATGTATATTTATAAATGTGATAAGATGACTTTTGATGGTTTGTATGATGATTTAATGTAATATAGTTGCTGCTACTGTTGTTGCATGACATGCATGTTCTCTTATTCGATTGCTATTGCTTGCCTGGGCCATAGTTGTGTTAGCAATTGGTGTATGTGAAATCCTTTCCTTTGTCTCCCTCAATTAGTCATTGAAATGAGCCGAGCCAAGCCGAACCGTCCTCGAGGCTGGGCTCATCCCTCTTGGACTGAGCTCGAGCTAAATTTGTGTAGCCTGAGCTTGGGTCGCTATGGCTCGTGTGCTCGGCTTGGCTTGTGGTTAGGCCCGCAGTAGTATGTTTCCTTTTTTAAGGGATGCTCCTGCTATAGTTTACTCTCAAAGCTTATGTTTTAGCCTTGTAGGACGTTGAAGGATAAGCTAGTGTCCATGGACTAAGCGATGCCGATTGGAGACTAGCAATTACTGTGATAGAATTTGATTGATGATCTTATGATGATGTAAAGCCCTCAGGTTTTTTAATATTTTTTAATTTCTCCGTATCTCTAGCTCTTTGTCGTCGGAATTGGGCTCATACCAGTCGCGAGTGTCTCAAGTAGACTAATGGGCCTAGGTATCTCCAAAGAAACATAGTATCATAAATTCATAATTGATGAAATAATAGAACAAAACATATGTTCATGAGCCTGGACTGGCTCGAGCTTTCTTCCAGCTGAGCTTTACGAGCAGCCTGCCAAGTTTGCTTGGGAGCCCATTCTGACCATTTCCAGCCCTACTTCTAATGTTGCATAACAATTGTATTATCATTTTAATGAAATCAATATATGTTTGTAGTCATTTGCTTTAATGTTTTGTGATACTAAATGTCCATTGTTCTTTAGTGTACTTCTCTATTGCTTTGTAAACATCCTTCTGCTGCAGATTTGTTATTATTTGTCCACATTCATTATGTGAGAGGTTTACGTTGGTTTAGCATCTGAACTTCTCTTCCCCAGATTTCCCCTTGTGTTGTTTTTGTTGAACTGCCTCTATGTGTCACGAGACTGGTATGATATGACAATTTTTAATTTCATTGGTGCTTATCATTCATTTCGTCTCTGCTAATAGGGTGGTGGTTCTAGTCTGCGTAGAATGAATCTGCAGCAAGCTTTACAGCCCAGGTCTTCTGCCAATGGTTTCAGCCGCCGCAGGGTTGAAAAAGATAACAGCGGCCGGATGAAGAACAAGTTGCAGCCTGGAAAGTCAAACCCCAGTAGAGCGATTGTGACCAGTGCAGGTGATTTTCTTCAATTTCAAGTGCTTCAAATAATTTGACTTTCGGCATCCTACTAATTATTTTTTTAAAAATAAATACAGATGTTGTGAATGGCAGCAAAGTTGGAGGCTGTGAAAATCCTGCACGGGATTGGCTTGTGTATTTGACAACCTGTTTTATTGGATATCATGTCGAAGTACAGGTTAAAAATGGATCAGTATTCTCTGGAATTTTTCATGCAACAAATGCTGATAAAGATTTTGGTATGCTGACATAGATATGAATCCTAGTGGAACCATGCTTTTGTTTCCTGCTATAAGATCTTGATTTAATACTCTAAGGGGTCATTTGGTTCATGCTGTGTCTGGGAATAGCATTGTAAATTCTCATACTTAATGTCTGGTTTTTTTTTTTTTGGGTGTTTTTTCCCCCTTGCTTGGAATCACATGCCAGAGTTTTCACTAGTCCCCCAGGCATGAGTTTGCCCCTTATTGTCGACTAACTCATACTATTTGGTACCAATTGCTATCATTTATAAGTTGAACGAAACATATGATGTTTGGAATCAGAAACTGTTGCCATAGTTAACCCCCGCCCCCCAAAAAAACCAATTTTTTCATTACCTTATATTACAACTTTGTTGAACCAAATGTCCCCTTAGTGATGATAATCACATGGCTATGTAACTCTATCTGATATTGCTACTGTTGATTGCAGGAATTGTCTTGAAAATGGCTCGGTTAACAAAAGATGTCTCTTCTAGTGGACAGAAAGCTGCTTCTGACTCAGTCAGAAGAGCTCCGGCAAAAACTCTAATAATACCGTCTCATGAATTTGTTCAACTTGTAGCTAAGGTCCTTCTGCATGCTCCACCCTTTTATTTTTTTTTTTAAAATTTTGGTACAATATGAGATGGGTTGAGATTGCAGTAGCTAGTGCAGATCAATTTGCTGCATCACTTCCTGTATATTCTGGTTGTTTTTGTGCTATAGCTGTTGTTCCTGCAGAAGTTCATCTGCTCGATCAATTTCAGTTTCACACTGCTATTGCGCTTTTTTTTTTTTTAATATGTGTTTTCTTTATATTATCCTTCCTTCCCTTCCTTGTGTTGATGACTGGTCTTCCTTTCAAGTAATTTGTCACATGCTTGCTTAGCTAGCTTGTGTTGATGATTTGACTTCCTTTCAAGCAATTTGTCAATGGTTGCTTCTCATTCTCTTCGTGATTTCTGGCAGGACGTATCTGTTACAGAGGATGAACTATCAAGTGAGCTTCAAGGTGAAAGGCAGGGAGATATTCTGCTGGATGCCTATATATCTCATTCTCGTCATGTTAAGGGGGAGAGAGAGCTGGAACGTTGGGTGCCTGATGAAGAAATTCCACAGCGCCCGGAGTTGGAAAACGTTTTTGACTCCCCGTGGACTGGGTTGTAATAGTAACTATTAGATTCTTTATTTGCTACTTTGTCTTTAGTTTCTCTCCATCTTTCATCTAAAATTTTGAAAAAAACGTTCCATCAGCTCCTATCTTGTAACTGTTTTTTATTGTTATTTTTTTACTGATGCATATTTTTTGCTGACACAATATTGTGCCTTGTCCTGCAGGGGCTGGGACCAATTCAAAGTTAATGAGAAGTTATTTGGAGTAAAAAGCACATTCAATGAGGAGCTTTATACGACAAAACTTGAAAGGGGGCCTCAAACGAAAGAGTTGGAAGAAGTTGCCTTGAGAATAGCGAGGGAAATTGAGGGCGAGGAAACGCACGATCTTCATTTAGCTGAGGTGAGGTTGCATTAAATTTACAATTCATATTCTTTTATGTTTTGATTATTTAATCATAGTTCTTAAAAACTTGAGTTCTATATTTCAGGAAAGAGGTGCATGTGCTGTTGGTGACCTTGATATAGATGAGGAAACAAAGTATTCATCAGTCTATAGAGGTGTCGATGATAGTGGATATGAAGAGGAGGATATCTTGTTGACTTCACGTGACACAGATACCTTTGGTGATTCTGCCATGCCTGCCTTTAGTAGGTCCTTTGTTGATGTCACCGGTGGAAAAAGTGGCAAAAGTTTTGAAGATGGTATAGTGTCATCTGCATCATCATCAAAGGCGGTATATTTCTACCCTAATTTTGTTGACAATTTGCACAAATTGTGGTTTAGAAAAGTGGTGTTCGAGTTGCTATTCTTTAGCTTTCATGGTTTTTTATCGGAAAAATTAGGAACGTGGATGGCATATAATTGTAGATAAGGACAATTGTGTAGTGTGGAGCCTATAACATGTGGATCATGTATTTCTTGTGTGATATACTTACAGTAGGTTCACTCTGAAATATGCTTTAAAAAATATGTTCATATATATTGAAGAGTGTGAACGTACTATGACAGTTCGCCATGTATTTGCTTTGGTTCTTATGCTCTGATTCTGGTTGGCCCTAAGTATTGTTTTTAGAAAATTTTCTTATTTCAGGAATTGACTAAATATATTAGTGGAGTTCTCTACAATGTCCTAGGACAAGGATGGCATGTCAATTGTTTAAGTGTAGTTACACCAATTCCTTTCAACCCTTCATACTCATTTGGCTATGCGATTCAGCAGTTGGTGGAAGTGCTGTATAGGTGTATTCTTCTTGTTTTTTTCAACTTTTGTGCACTGATGCACATAAAGGCTGAAAGAACATTCCTCTCTGTTAAAGAGATCATGTTTCATTAATGAAGATGAAAATCTATGGGAAGATGGCGTGCTGTCCTTCACAAGGTAAGAATATGTAACAATACTAATGACAGAGTCGTTTGGCTTCCAAACAATCTTCTGTTGGGAAAAGGTTCTTTGTGGAGTTTGAGAGTGAGGAACTTGGTAGCATTTAGGCATGCATCGAATTAGAAGTCAAGGGGATCCCTGTACTGATGTACTCTACAGGTATGCAAGTGCCCAATTCGTGATGATTTCTCTGCTATATTGAATCACATGAGTCTAGGTTCATAATCTTCTCCTTGATGGAGCAGCATCGGGGAATGAGTGGCTTTAGGATCTGGCAATTAAGAGGACTGAATTGAGCTTGATGAGGATTGCTAGGTTCTATTGGCATAGGCCTATAGCCTATTGCTGGGCAGGCTTGATGTGATTTTCCTATCAACTCATTAGTTGTGACTATGGCTGGACATGGTTGCCTGTTGACAATTGGTGATAGAAAGGGGTTGCCAGAGGGCTGTGCAAACTGTTCGGAGGTGTTATGGATGACATGGATGCTGAAGTTGGTCTGTGCTGAAGTTGGTCTGTAAATTGCTATGATTCAGCCATGCAGTCTTGTCCTATAGTTTACGGGCTCAGGTATTCACCTACTTGTAATGCATACACAGAAGTAATTTGCCCAGAGATTGTGTCCCCTACATCAAGGGGAATTTATTATAGGGAAATCTTCACTTATAATTGACATTTATCTATAAAATACTGGACGAAATCTGATCCGAGAAGAGATAGGGGATAAAACAGGTTAAGGCGGAAATGAATGACCTTTGTTTTAGTGCTGGTTAGTTGTTACCAGATATCTTTACGTATGTTCTCTGTACTATATATACAGGATGCATACTGATGGCAACATTCATAATCTTGGTAATCCTGAAGTATTATGCTAAGAAACATATAAGAACACTACTTCCTGAACATTGGGTCTCAAGGTACTCCCTCAAATGAATGAGATTATTAGCAGTATTTTTTTTTGAAGGGGGGGGGGGGCATATCAATTTTGTGTTTGATCCCTGTTGACGCACCCATTTAAGCTTTGTACAATGTTGATCTGCGGCAGCACTTTGAGTGACAGTAGTGTTTGATTTATGTTTTCACTTGACTATAGCTTTCTTTTTTTACGAAGAAAAGACCCCCCACTCTGGTCACCTTCTAGGCTTACGGATTTTTACTGTATCTTAGGTAAGTTGAATATTTTCGGTGCGCATGCATTCTCCCGTGCGTGCACTCGTTGCGCACACACGCACAAATGCTCAAACACACTCATTCTTATCTTTGTTTCTGACAGTTCTATGATCTTCAGTATCTTGTGTTAACAGTCCTTTTCAGCTGGAAAAGTTGTTCTTTAGGAGACCTACTATAGCTTGGTGTTGAGCATACCTTGTTTTTCCCGCATCTTCACATCAGAGAACTACCCCTTTCTCTGTGGTGGTCCTGCCTCCAGGCTGTATCTGCCTTCTACAGCAAAATTTGTCTTGCTTATTCTTGAATATTGATTGTTGACTGATGCTCAAGAGAGTTAATGTTGTCTTGCTTTGTGCAGGATGAGACTCAACCTTCCCATTATAAAGCTAACCGGGAGCTCTACCGCTCTGGGTCTCTGCCATCTGATGATAGTTCTAGCGCGGGTCATAGTTTTGAAGATGACTGGAGGTAATTTCTCTTTTGTTAGCCCGTTTTATCAGCTCAGGGAGTGCTGAACTCATGTCTGTGGCATAGATCGGTGAGTAATTTCTGATATCTTTTCGGCATTATCATTGAATTATAGGGTGCAAGAGAACCACATCAATGAGCAAGCAGGAAATGCTTTTGTTGAGGAAACTGTGAGAAAATAATGAGTTTCTTGGCTATTGTCTTGTTTTCTGGTTGATAATTCAAAGACGACTTTGTTAGGACATTGTCTTAGTTCTTGTTTTCATTTATCTTCATCTCTGTCATGCAGTCAAATCTGGAGGCTCAGACAGCAAAACTTCTTGGTGAGTTATATGCAATTTTTGTTTTCTATCAATATGTATGATTTGTTAACCAAGAAATTAATGAACAAGAAGGGCAACAGGAGCATAGAGAAAAGGAAGAAGGGAGCGGCAGGGGGTGTGGCAACAATGATAATCTAGGAGTCCTACTTTGAGCTTGCATAACTGAAATCACTTGCCCTTCTTTTGCTATGTTGCTTCTTGCATTTGATTGTCTTTTTTACTTGGTTTTCTATGCTAAGTGATGCAGCCTTATTGGCTATATTGAATCTTTTTTTTTTTTTTTTTTTAACACGTATAGCATCTGGTCCCTGTACACTACTATTTCAGGGAGAAAGTTTCGAATGCAATTGTTAGACATTATCATTTTAATGTCAATAGATGCCACACCCACCCTTGGCTTGCTACTCTTTTGTTCTTGTGTATGTCTGGAGCTCCTACATTGGGATCTCTGTACTCTTATGTGATGTTTGGCTAGAGGTAATGTAATGCAATCAAACTAGTAATGCAATCACTATTACATAGTTTGTGGTTACTATAATTACAAGATAGTTTTCTACTTTTCTAATTTCATGCAAGTATGCAACCAAGCAAGGTAATGGAAACACAATAACAAATTTTTTTGTATTACGAGGTTGATCACATCCAACCAAACATTACATTAATGTGTGTGTCTTTCCCTTTTTTAAGGGCATTGATTTCTGTACTCTCGTTTTCTGTTTTGTTCTTTGGATGAGATGGTTTTATTGCAGACTTGTAGTTCCTTGTCCACTTCATGCCTTCAGAGAAGCATTCACTATA